>WYDI02002911.1:0-63527 GCA_009867235.2 Psittacus erithacus | reverse complement strand
GTTATACCTTAGTTACTGGACTGTTCTTATCTCAACCTGTGGGAGTTACATTCTTTTGATTCTCTTCCCCATCCCTCCGGGAGTGGGGGAAGGACAGGTTGTGGGGGAGAACAAGCAGGCTACATGCTTTTCTAATTTATGACTAAGCTTAAACCACGACACTTTCTCAAGTGAATCTGCCATCATGCAACTGTGAGGTTATGTGCAGTGAGAGCGCTAGAAGCAGGTATTATAGTGTCACAGTA
The DNA here is from genome assembly GCA_009867235.2 of Psittacus erithacus. Classification (NCBI taxonomy): domain Eukaryota; kingdom Metazoa; phylum Chordata; class Aves; order Psittaciformes; family Psittacidae; genus Psittacus; species Psittacus erithacus. The sequence goes on along the minus strand of WYDI02002911.1, from coordinate 63,282 downwards.
AGATGGCTTTCTGCCTGCAGCCCCCTCATCTGATACAGGAATTGGGCAGGTTACGTGAAAATAGTGAAGTCAACGTCTGGGTCACTGAAGAAGCAAAACATCATATTCAGAGTAAAGGAAAACCAGAACTTTCTTGGACAAGATGGCAGTGAACACCAGGTAGCATCACAATTATTTGATCTTGGTAACTGAAGAAAGCAGGCTTAAAGTAAGAACAGAAGTGTGGTATGGGAACAGCTTTGCTGTGCAGGCTAAGCACTGTTCCCTCTCTAAATTTTGTCTTTAATCAACTTAAGTTATGAGTGGTTCTTTGGAGATCTCAGTTACATCCACTGAAGATACCTTTGTTTTCATCTTACCAGTGAAAGCTTCTGTTTCCTTCCCTATGTGTAAGTGCCCAAATGTATGTTCTACAGACAGATTCTCTATCAGAAAAGTTTAAATACTGCAGGCTGTTTTTTCTCCTTGATCTTCAAAGAAGTTGTTGCATGTACCCAAAAAAGAAAAAAACTCTTTATGAAGGGAAATCCAAGATCTGAAAGATTCATTTCTTCATTCATATAAAATGTGACGCATCTCACCAAGGGAGAAAAAGTAATAAATGAATAGATCTTGATAAAACACAAATATGAAAAAGTTCTCAGCTTTTAAATTTATACTTTTTTCATGGATGCCCATTAAAGAGCAAGTATTCTAACAAGTTAATTTCATCAGACAAGATTTATTTTTTTAAAATGAAAAAAGTAAGAGTTGCTGAGAAATTTTAAAATATTTAAATCTTTCCATAAATGTAGCCTATATTTCCTGTCTGCTTTCTGCCATGCTTTTTCTTCTGTTTTGGTTGTCTGGAACTTGATGCTGTAATTATACCTTAACCGTGTCTAATAAACACTGATTTGACTCTGAGGAATCTCAACAGATCTAATAAAGCAGCTTTTGATTCTTATCTGTTCCTTCCCCTTCCCCCCCCCCCAAGATATTTTTTCATGTGCTACAGGACAGCTACTTAAGATAACTACGTGGCTTGTGCTGGATATCTGAGGTATCTGCCTGTCTGTCGTTTGAGGAATTTGAGAAAGATGTTGAGAGGTCTTTGCATTACTGGAAATTCATACCAATGTCTTGCTTCAAGTTTAGTATATTTTTAAAAATCCATACACATCTAAAAAATCCAAAGATGTCTGAACCTCTTTTGGATTAGAGTTACTTCCCAATGTCCTCAAGTTTGCAGAAATTCTGTCCAGAAGAGAACTGCATAATTGTTTCAAGATATTAAATACTGGAGGTTTTCATAAGTTTTAATTTGTAAAATAGTTAACTATTAAAATGTTTATTTTGTCCCCATGTATTCTTTTAACTATCCAAAAGAAACTGCAGAAATCCATACTGTTTATAATGTGTCCCTGTGTAAAGGAGGTTAACTGTTGCAGCTTCTCTGCTTTGATAATGGTAAACACCAGCAAATGCTGTATTAGTTTTGCTGGTACTTTTAGCGGAATACAAAGCATGTCTTTGAGAAACAACAAAATATTATTTTCTAGACTGAGGGTGTTTTAGAAGGGAAACTAGGGGGGATCAATGGCTGTAATTCAAGCACTTTACTTTTGGTTGAATTTCTGTATCTCTTTATTGGTGCCAAGGTGGAAAGCCATAATAAGCAATAATTTGGTCTGTATTTGAAATGTTTCATCCTGGAAAGAAAGAAAATCTGTTTTTTAATACTTTAATGGTAGTGTTATAATTCGCTGGCACAGATGTGCTTAAAGGGCTGGCAAAAAGTTTGGTGACATTTGGTAATTGCTACTTAGGCAACAGACTTATGGTAAAGATATGCAGTGGAATTGATACTTGAGAGCAAATTTTCATTGCAGTCATCACTAGAAGGCAGACTTTGCATTGCAGGTTGCTTAAATATATTACCCCACTGAAAGTAAAAAGGTATGCTGATTTCCATGCATGCTGTTGTAAAATGTTGCTTCATGTAAATAGATGCAAGAATAGGAAGAAAAAGGGAATAATGTCAAAATACCAGTTATTATAAATGTAATATAGTGTAAAAATGATTTATGTCACATTATGGTCATGCTTCTAAGTGTAAAGAGTTGGGTAGGTGTAAAGGCTGGGAGAGAGAAGCAAAGGAGTGTGGTGTCAGTGCAGAGGAGTATAGGGAAAAACTCAGAGGGCAGAGGAGTGGAAGCTCTGGCACAACCACTAAGGACAGTGGAGCAGCTGAAGTGCAGTTGCAATCAACGGAGATAGCAAGGGGACGGAGCTTCCTCTGAGGGACAAAGTGGCTGCTTGGTCCCCTTCAAAACCTTCACCCTTAAAATGCTTCTGCCACTGCCTCAGTTACCTCTAGCAGCTGACTGCAGTTTTGGGATATCCCATGCCAGAGCACCCTTGTTCTCAAGAAGTTTTCTATGTGTGCTGGTAGAAGGAATACAGCAACCAACCTTGCCTAGCATCCTTATCTTGGGGTAGTTTCTGGGTTTCCATCTTACACAGGTGGACTCTGTGACAGAGAAGACTTTCCTCCTGCTACCCCTGAGAGCTGCGTTTGGTTTATCTTCTTAAAGTAGTGTCCTGACTTGAAGTACAGCAGAGGTTTCATGGTTTATCAGAAGACTTGCCTGCTTTACCACTGGCTCATCTGGTCCACACTAGAGTTGTTTTGTAGCTGTTTAAATAATTTAGGTTGAAATGGCCATACAATCTCAAGGGACTCATAGCACTGAAGTTTATGTATGTATCTGTAAATATATATATGTGCATGTGTATATGTTGTTGGAATGATTTCTTTCCAGATTCGTTTGCAATAGATGACTAGGCTTTTTAAATGGACTGAAATAAGCAGTAACATCTTAATGAGAGAGTATCAGGCACTTCTGGATTGGCAATCTAGTGTTTTAATTATATCAATAATTTTGCAGTCCAAAGAACAGAACTTTAAAGTGTGGGAAAGTAACTATAAATTATATCTTGGCCATCCATGCTCCTTCAATCACTTCCTGACTATGTTTACTCAGTTTCCAAGCCAAAACGAGCTTTTCTAACTGCAAACATTGCAAGCCAATCTTGATCTATAAAATGCAACCTGTTGCTTAGCCAGTAAAAAAGCTGGACTCCAGGAATGGTCTGGGATTTCTGTTTCTAATACAGCATGGCATAACACTTGTATTACTGCATCATTGTAGTCTTGTCAGTGGGAGTAATAATTTTGCTGGTAACTTAAGCAGATGCAATGCATACTGAAGGGAGGTAGCAATACTTAAAAATATTCTTGTGGAGACTTTGTTGTGTTATATTCCTAATGTAGACTTTGAGGAGGAATTGGCTGTTACTTTTCAGTTGCTACTGGGCAGCACATTTGAAATTTATGCATTTGAAATTATGTAGGGAACCTGTGGACATGAAGGCGCTCAGGTGGTGGGAGTGCGTTCTGGTCATAGCCTTGTGCAGCCACATTCCTACTGCCACCCAGGGCAGTCTCATTAGGAACACACTATGGGGTTGCTTCAGTGGTTTTTGTATACATGAGGGTTTGTCAGAGCCAGAGGAATACTTAGGAAAGAAGATCAGTAGGTTTCTATTCTTGTTGCACTAGTAAGAGAAGAAAGGGTCAAATAAGGACTTACCCATCATTGATGCTATTGCTAACAGAAACCCAGATTTTATCCTTCTGCCTTTTTTGCTTAGTAACAGAGGCAGCTTTTCAAGTATATTGGGCAATAGTCCTGCATTTTACTTTCTTGTGGTGGAGCGCCAGATGTATTGTCATTTGAGATTTATGCCAGCGAAAGCCTGCAGTCGCTCATGGTTTGCTCTTTGACCTGCCTCCTCCTTCCTCCCTTTCCTCAACAGTCAGCTGCTGTCCCTCTGCTGCTAATTTACATCCCCAAATGAATGAAGCTTAATCCTTAAACCTTAATCCTTCTAAAACCAGCTGAACTTTGTGAGCCTATCTTGACTTTGCAAGAGATTTAAAGAAAAAAAAGGGTGAAAAAATTCTTTTGCTTCTAAAAAGAGTGGCCATAATTCTGTCATTTATTTGGGGGGAGGAGTGCTTTCAGTGAGTACACTGACATTGAAGTGATCCATGTATTTTTTCCTTGGTTTTGTTTTGGTTTGGTTTTTTCACATTGAACATAATCATCTGGGATTTTTGTTTCAGTTCTGCCTCCTGGCTGTGTGCAGTGCATATTCCTGGCAGGGGAATTTGAGGAGCAGCGTTTCTGAGGAGACCTTGCTCTGATGTATTAGTGTGAAGTGGCGACAGCACGCTTTCCCAGCATGCAATTTCATAGATGAACATAGCAATTAGTGAAGATTCCCTAGCTTTCCCTCTTAAAAAACAGTGATTTTTACTTTAGGAGCTGTGCAGTGTCTAAATGAGCCTTTTCTGCCCATGGGACACTGTATTGTTATGCTGCCAGCACCTTGTCCCACAAGATTTCAGGCAGTGCAGAAGGATGCTCCTTCTCTTAGAATCTGGCAGGGATTATATTTCTTCTCTTATGCTGCATTGCACAGTCAATTGGCTGTATTCGTCTTATCTTTTGTCTAGGTGAGTTATTACAATGCTAAAATGTGAATGCAGTGTATCTTTGTGAAGTTGCTGATTTTGGTCTACAGACAAAATCAGAGCTGGCCTGAGAGTTGGAGTTTAAATGTTTTAACAGGGATGTCATTGAGTGACAGAGCAGAGTGAGAAACTTCCTGAGTCAGAGGCTGAAGTGCATCAACCGCTGAAGCTCAGTGTGAGTGCAGTCCCCTCCTGTAAACATGTCGGCAAAGCTCAGAAAGAAGATTCTCATGGCTTTGGCTGCTACCCTGTCGGCTTGTGCTTCTCTCACTTCAAGGCTGGATTATAGCAACTTTTGCATTTTGGAACGCCTAGTCTGCACAGAATGTGATTGCTGGCTCACTCAGTAACATGTCATGTGGGGAGCACAGGCTGGGGAACCCCGTGGTTCCTCATTTAAAGAAATGAATATCATAAAATGTGCAGTGTTTAACTTTTGTAACAGAAACAGGAGAGAATTGTACAGCGTAGGATTAAATATGGGAATGCTCAAGCAACCAGAAACAATGAGATATCTTATGAAAGGAAAAAAAAAAAACAAACCAAACATAAAAATGAAGTTCTCCCTGGTGGAAATCTCCTAGACAAGCATCTTGTTATGATTCCTTGGAAAGGCAGTACTCTCCACAGCTGTTAGCCACGTAAGAGAGAAATATGTATGTGCATATCCAAATGTGAATATTCAGTTACTAATCCAGTCTCCCCAAATAATTGGAGTAGAACATTCAGCGGTACTTGTTAGCCTAAATAAATAAATAAATAAATAACAAGAAAAATCCCCTTGAGAAGCTGTGTTTGAAAATCTTGATTCCTATTAGGAAGCTAAGCAACTTTCTTGTGGCATAAAAATGATCATGCTTGGGTAAAAGTTTTCAAACATATGGCCCACAGAAATAACAGGCTTCAGAAAGATATATTGTCTTTAGCAGTTTGCAAACAGTTTATATTTGCGCATGGAAGCTGCACATCAGATAAGATGCATTCTTGCAAGTACCATTCGTTGAAAAAAAGGCTTCAGTCTACACCTTCAGATAAGATCCCACAAAACTGCATTAGAGCATATATCAAATAGTACAGAGACTGAAGAACAAGTAAGATGGAAGAGAATCCCACCTACACTTTTTACTCTGCCAGTGGCAAATAGGTGTACTGTATAGACTGCTTGATAACAAAGTTTGTGGGGTCTTTTTAACAGCCAGGCCGAGCTATGGAGGCAGAATTATGATTTGTGTGTTTCATCAACCACGTAAGCAAGCTTTAAACTCACCAGTTTGAATATATTTAATGTCTTTTTCATTATACATTGAAAAAAAATAGAGCTCTGTTACAAAGTGACACACCTCAGCTTTTTTTTTCATTTCCTCTGAGACGCCTAAAGAAAGGGGGAAACATGATCTATTCCAAGTCTGTGAATGAATGCGTTAAATATAAATAGCTGAGAAGACCAACAGTAACTTTTCCTAAAGACTTGAAGTATCCAGCCTTTGTGTCACTGCACAATTTTTATGGTTGCAGGAGCTTAGCAGGAAGCTTAGAGAGCTTTGCCTGTGTTTTGCTGCTTTTCTCATCAGTGCCTTCATGCCTGCTGATTAAGGGGTCATAAATCTTTGCAATATTAGCACAGGAGTCCAGTTCCATAGCAAATGACAGCCTTCCCCGGCCTCCTTTTAACTGTTATCACACACATGTGGCAGCTACTTACACGTATCATAGTCACACACACACCGTATTTTCCATACAACGAATGCTCTCTTCCTGGAAACCTGAACCTCTTACTGCTGCTAGAGAGTAGCCTTTACTCTTGAGGTCACCTAACTTGGCAAGTCAGTGAGTTAATGGGTCTGAAAAGATTATCCTAGACCAAAATTGATGTAAACATTCTCCTTTCAATGTAGAATGTATGAGCTTGGATGGCTTTCATCTTTCGCTGTACATTCCAGATGTTTGCTTCTTTCCTCTCATCATATATACATGATGGGATAGATAATGCACTGAGTTCAGATTTACATCTAGAGCATGATGTGTTTGTACTCCGCTTAATTACACCTTCTTTTTCCCTTTTATTTGGGAAAGGAGAAGTACCTTAAAGGCCTTTATTTAATTCAGGTTTGATTTGTTTATTCAGTGCTTTCCAAAAGCAGTTTGGTTAGAGTCCCTCATGCCATTCATTTCCTCTGCTGTTCCCCTGCAATATATCTCCTTTCAGTCAAGGGTGATTCTATGCCCTAGTGGTTTACTCCTTCAGCTACTTTGAAAGAGTTCCAGGAGGCAGATCTCACAACTTGCTTTGGCATAGTCCTTGTTAAAAATTTAAATAAACAAATAAATAGAAAGTCACCAACATAAACCAGATCTTTAGTATGAGGTATTTTGAGAATGAAATGCTAACTTTTCCCCAGGTAATACCCTAATATACATTCACTATTCAAGATCGTGGGGAACATCCTGAAACTACAATGGGTATTTCAGTTTTTATCTTTCTTTGAATGTCAGCCACTATCTGCTGTTAAGTTTTATTTCAGTTTTGGGTTCAATCTGAAGGTCTCTGAAACTGAGTTACTGTTAACTTTACTAGCACAGGACAGGGCTTTTTATATCATCCAGAAGTCTTTTATTTTTCCCAAACAAGCACGATAGGTTTGTTAAAAAATGCCTGAATCTACTGACCACAGTTATTCCTCCTTTTTTCTGTTTTTTTTCCAGTCTTGCTCATTTCAGTCTGAGTCAATCCAGGATAATTTTTTTTTCTTTTTTTTTTTTTTTTAACTCAAGGATGATGCAGACACGCTTGATGCAAAATCTAAGGGTCAAGTATCAATAAAAGGGTATTTAAAGAAAAGCAAGTGTGCTGTGAGCTAGGACGCCATTGCCATCTGAAAAACAGAATTGTGGTTATTTCATTCAATAGTTTATTTTGTTGTATATCTAGTTTATCTTAAATTAGACAGCAGTGTTGTCCAGTAGAAGATGCATCTATTTGTCATCAGATATGTAGAAAAACTCTTTTGGAGAATGTTTTCTCCACAGCTTTCTTGGTTCTGCATTGCACTACCAATTTCTATTAGGTTTTCTAAATTCTGCATACTCCTGTCCTTTCTGTTCCTTGTCCTTGCTCTCACCACTGCCCACTCTGCGTAGGGGAAATCTGTCACCTTTGTTCTTCAGTAGCAGGGAGTTTTGAACCATTTGCCTTAGCATACAGAGTAACTTAACTTTTAGGCATACAATGTAGTTGTGAATTGCTATGGTACGTAGACTTTGTTTACCTGAACCCTGAATATACTTTGCTTTAAGCCTAGCTGACAAATTCCAGGGATATGGTCCTCTCTCTTGAGTTTTAGGGGAAATGAGATTCAGAAATCTTGAAGAACAAGAGGTTACTCAGGTTTGAGTTAAAAACCACCATACACAAAGCGGTATGTGGGAGGGAGCAGCTGCCTTGTGTGCCAGGAAGGACTCCTCTGGGGCTCCTGGGTATGGTTCTTCTTCTGTGCTCTGCTGGAGGTAGCTCTTCATCATATGAAAATGAGCTTTAATGTTGCTTGCTGTCCAGTGATTTGGAGTCATGTATTGCATGCATACATATTTATTTATGCATGTATTTTTAGTTGCTTGATTATGAATCAAGTACCTCAAGTGTGGGGGGAATTAACCTGAAATATAGCTTTGATCCTCAGAAAGCATTTTATCGTAGCCCCTTTTCTTATTTTTCACGGACTCCACTTGTGGTAAAATATTGTTCTGGAGGTTCAGCGTGTGAATTTTGTCATCACTTGCTGCACAAATTAACTTGAGATAAGTTGCTTCAGAATTAAAAATTCACTTCTCTCACTGGTGGCATTTGGGAAGGGCTTTGCCAGAAGCCGCTGCTCAGGATGGGCAGGCAGAGGTCCATGTCCTCTGGCTGCCTCTTCCTAGGCCCCTGTCTCCATGCATGGGGACATGCTATTTAGGTTGGCAGCTTGGCCAAACATACAGCAACCTCAATGCCAGCCAAAGGTCCCCTGCTGTAAAGATGTCCTTTGTTGCTCAGTGTAAACAGCCATCTTAATTCTTCAGTTCTCTTCTGGAATAGCAAAGGGAATTCCCTGGTGGGCTGCAGTGGAGAGGGGATCTGTGCATGCACTTTTATAACGCTGTTATGTAAAACAGAGGAAGTCGGGATGTTATTTGTGCCATCTGTATTAACAGGTAGAATGTCAGTGTACTGTTCCTCTGCTTTACTAACAGTCCCACTAGCTTTTGAGTATGGAAAACAGATAGAGAAAATTGGTTGTCTTCATAAAATTGTATGCTTGTGTCTGTAATGCCCTGGTGTAATTTGGGAGTTTGTAAAATTCTGAGCTCTTCAGAAAACATTGTCAAGGTTTTAATCTCTCTACAGAAAAAATGACACTCTCGAAAGATAAAATATTTAGGCTAACAAGAAAGTAAAATTTTTATCTCAAGTGTGCACAGTGATGAATTTTATCTTATGCATTTGGGTTTTATGATATGCTTCTGCAAAGATGTGGGGAATGATTGTATGTCTTCTCTACATAGCTCTTAAAGGATAATGTGATAAATTTGCATATCTATACATGACTGTATAATGTACTTGGAAATGATTTTAACAAATTTGACCTTCTGAAACATTAAACAGATTTGTTTTCCTCAAAATTTCCAAATTTCTCACAAATTGCTAGCTCGTCTTACAGTTTTAAATATCCCATTTGGTTAGCCTTTAAGAATTATGTAACTTAGCCCTGGTGAAGGAAGGAAATTCATTAGAAATAAACTGTCAGGCTGGAAGAAATCTGTAGTATGTGAACTGTCACACTGAAAGGGGCTTGATTATTTTTATTTCCCTTGGCAATTTTCTAAGTGTTTGCAGTGAATTCAGAAATCGCTCTCAACAAAACTGTCTGGATCTTGGCTTCTCAGAGCCTTGTTAGCAGAAAGCTGAAATTTAGATCTAATACACTGTTGTGTATGAAAGCATTTATTAAAAATACTTGAAGGAAGGGACTCATCAACTATGACTGTCCACAAACTCACTCTTTTCCATTATTATTTTAAATTGGTTTTGTGCTAATTTGCATGGCTAATTCATTAAGTGCTGTTTAATCAAGGTTTTAGTAGCCTCTTCTTTGGCTACATGTTCCGTCTGTAAGAGGAGAAGGCAAGCTTTACATATGGTGCTCTGTAGTCCCTTAGCATAGTATTATGCACATAATATTCAGCAAAGCCTCCCTCTCCCTGGTATCGTGTATACCTGTGGTATGGGGGTCATTCTGCTTCACTGAGCAAAGGACTGATGGTTAAAACAAAGCGAGTCACTTTAACCAGTATAAACTCTTATGAAATGCCAAGAAGTATTTTCTCTTACATTTGCTGTGTCTTCCATCATAGTGTGGGAATATTATCTATATGTTATATTCAATACTATATTTTCCCATTCTAAATATAAAGAATTAATATTATGTTAATTAATATAATATTACATTGCAATAAGCACCAGTTTTAAAGTTTTGCTTTATGCATTTAAAATACTGAAACTGGAATTATGATGAGACACAGAGATGGCCTTCTCTTGTTGATCCCAAAACTTTAGGGATATCTATTTGTATGGTATGATGAGATTTATAGTGTCAACAAGAATGTCTGCAAGTCCTTAATGAAAATGTCAGAAGTAATGTTTTACTGTTTTTAATCTTCTGTAGTTTACTTAAAGGTAAAAGCTTGTTTTTTCTTGCTTTGCATTTTGTATTCTGATTCTAAAATTCAGAATTCTGCTTTTGGTCTTTAATAGACCTTCATATCAACTTGCTTACATCAACTGAAACATGAAGTCAGTTCTGCAGACATGCATTTCATTCTACATCATGATATATCCTGTGTCTTTATCTTTCAAAATTCTAACGCAGTTTTTTCTTTCTCCTGTACAGGATGACAAGGACTTGGTTCATGAGTTTGTTGTTGCTGAAGGTCTGACTTGCTTAATCAAAGTAGGAGCAGAAGCTGACCAGAATTATCAGAACTACATCCTGAGAGGTAAAGGAAGTGCACCCAAAAGTTGTTTTTATTACTATGAACCTCTCAGAGGTCAGCTGCAACATCCGTGTTAAGTGTCTTGGAATATCTTTCTCAGTTTGGTCCCAATTCTTGCATGCTATGTAGGAAAAGGGCGGGGAGGGGAGGAGGGAGGATATCAATACTTATCACTGAGCAAGATGAATTAGAAAATTCAGGTACATATTGATAGACTCTGTGTTATCCAGCTTTTCTTGTGGATTATATTGAAAATCTGTAATTCTAAGAAGGAAAAGGTGTTTTAGAACTTTCACCAGGTAATCGTAAATGTTGAAGGACACAAAGTAAAATAACTTCCCGGAGTGTGGTTAGTAGCTGTAGTATAAACAGTGAGACGGTCATATATTAAGGTCTATTGGCTGAAAACAATTTTTGACTCCATATTTTGGAGTTAAACAGATAATCAGGTTTACTCTCTGTTCTCTGCATTTAAAAGATAACTTGGCAAAGGTAGAGTTTGGAGAGTGATGCTGAAAAGGTGTGTTACTGGAACAGGATGCTGATTTAGTGTAATGTGGCCCAAATTAATATGTGCAGTTTTATCTAAACAGGAAACCCAGACTGCAAACGCAAGAGTTCCTTCAGTGTTTCAAGGGGTTATGAGCGAGGGGAGAACAGTCACACCAAGGGATCTTTGCTGCTGGATGATCTTGTAGTAAACAGAGAGTGCTAATGGATGCATAGTTGTGGTAGATTGCTCATTGAATTTTCTTAGACTGACTTATATAGCTGCCTTTAAAAATGTCACTTTGATGTATTTAGCTGCCAAAACTCAAACTGCAAATTGAGGAGTCAGACAAATACAAAAATAAGGAGAAGGATCTTGTAAGAACCAGAAATGTGAGAGTTATAGAAAGCAACGATGCAAATAGTAAGTATGGCATCATGCAAAGAACTTCAAGATTAGACTGCAGAAATACCAGCTTCTGGGAGTATGAAAGAAACCAAATGAGTACAACAGAAATTGTGTTCTAAGTCAGTAATTGTGCAGTGGTATGAATGCACTTGAATAGTAGCTTCCACCAAAAGTAAAAGAATATTGACAACACTGAAACTAGACAAGGCCACAGGAACATATGAAAGAAAAAAGACTTTCTTTACAGCTAAAGTAAAAGTTTCTTTGGAGAAAACTGGCCATGGATGCTCTCAGAAAATTCTGAGCAAAATAAAAGTGCTGTATAGGACAGTCTGGCCTTCAGCCTAGTGGCTTATTCCTTTATCATCTTGTTATTGACCTACTGTGGCTGGATGGTGTCTTTGCCCTTCAGCTGGTTTTGCAGCCAAATATTGAAAACTCAAAACAAGAAAGCCTGATAGGGGTTTATACTACCTGAGCAGTGTAAAGTCCAAGTGTCCTTATAATCTGGATAGCCCTGCAGCTCTTGTGCTCCAGTGACAGATAAGGTCCAGGGCACTAAGCCTCACTGGTGACACAATGATCTCCTGATACTAGAGAAATCAGTCGCATCTAAGTGATCTCACCACAGTATCACATGTATCTTCTTACTGAGATCTCAATGACATCACTCAGGTATGGATTGAGAAGAATTAAAACTCCCTTTAACATTGATTGCTTTTTTTAGTTTTTCTTTTCTTAAAAAAAACAACCAACCAAACAGGAATGAAATGTTACCTAATGCATCCAGAATTCAGGGAGATGACAGTGGTCTGTTTCTTGTTGTACTTCTTGGCTCTCAAGAATTCAGTGTCCATGGGCTGAAATTAGAGATTTTTCCACTGGATCCACAGTGAATGATAAAACAGAGTGTTAGTGCCAATATCCATGGCATTATACTAAATAAACTGCAACCTCATCTTGTTGCATTGTTATTAACAAGGGATGACAGATTGTTGAAAATAAATGTAAAACAAATAAAACAACAAAAAGTAACCATGTAGAAGTATGCCGTAAAGCTAAACCTTATTTTAAAGAGATACTTGTAGGTATTGGTACCTTCTGAAATCAGGTTTCCCCCCACCCAACTTGCTGGTGCGTGAAGCTGAAGTTCCTCTTTGGGTAGTGTGTCCTGGCATCTCTTACAATAACATGATTTTTCTGTGTGATGTGGGGTTTATTTCAGAAATTTTGTCTTGATTGTCTTTCAGGAAGTTCAAAGCTTGTTGCAACTCCAAGATTATGTCAGCTGGTTTGCAGTTCCAGGAGCTAGTGTGTACTTTCTGAGTAGATCTGCATGTGCAATGAGATAAAGATAGGTTTGGAAGTACAGTGTAGCCAGACAATCTTATCCAAATACATTGAGGAGGGTGCTGAAAAGAAACATTAAATACGTCATGTAAGAGTGTTTCTGGTATATTATTTTTGGAAGGCCATAGTGATTGGCTGGATTTTTTTTGCAAGTGTCGTGTGTACTATTGCAGCACTGCATTTTACTGAGCCTGGAGTACTGGTGAATAGGTGAAAATAAATTTTACTCAAGATACATCATAGTTAGGACTGAGGTAGTCCCATAAGCTTTAAACTCAGAGTTAAGTTACAGAGATTTAAAAAAACCCAGAAAACCCCAAAAACATACTTGTCTTGATTTTTTGTGCCTTGCTGCTGTTGTGTCCTTGTTTGACAGATCCTTTTGAAGTGGAATATATGTTCCTTGTTTTCACTGCATTAAACCTGAATCATAAAGGAATAGGAGTTCTCCTTAATTCCATGTTCTGGCTGCATTTCTCCAGCACCTTTGGTGTAATTCGCTTTTTTCCTCTTGTGATCCTAACCCAGTTTTCAGGGCTTGTGACAGTAAATGGCAGCCTTAGGCACAGCAGTGCCTCCCCTGCCTCCATGTCTCTCCCATACAGGGCTGCCCGTCAGCCTGAGTGATTTCTGAGTGTTTCCTGTGAACTTGTTTGCCTGCGCTCCTCAAGTAATAGCTTTGGACTTAAGAGGGAAAACAGGTTGGAAGTATATATGTGTAAGGATTGTAGGTGGCTCAATGAGTTTTGAGCTACAAGTTGTTTCTTGAGTACAGTGCTTTGCTTTTTCCACAGGTCTGCATTGTTTCACTCTAATGTTTCATGGTTGTGAATTTCTGCTTAGTGGTTTTAACTTGGTTCAAGGCAAACCGAGCTGCCAAAAAAATGACTAAATATGAGTCATGAAAATTTTAGTTACTTTAATGGGTAAGTGAAGAGAAGTGTGGCTTTTGCATGCAATACTGAGAAATCCAGACAGTTTATTGCTGAGTGCTAACGAGTCACTGTATATTTCTGCTGGGGTTCCCTGAACTAGGGCTGTTTGATAGTACCTTTCCCAGAGCATTCCCTTTTGTCAATGTATAGCCTATTGGTCCTAAACCAACAGTAGCCAGGGCTTCTCTTGAGAGTTACGCTGTTGAAAGATTAGCTTAGAAAACAGCTTTTGTTCTTCCTTACTTGTTAGTTCTTCAGCCTAAATTTATTCTTCTATACTCCTTTTAATTATTATGGATGTCCAAAGAAACTGTGTTTTGAGGGGTTTTTTTCCCCCACAGAAACATGCTTGCTTTCCTTCCCCCGTTTCCTTTTTTTTTTACTTTTGGTGACCTTCACTCATAGCGCTGAAGTTGAAAGTTCCTGTCCCAGTTGCGATATTTCAGTATGGTGGATGTTGCTTAAGTATTCAAAAATAAATGGAAATGGGTGAAAGATAGATGAAAATATCTAAAACTGATGAAGATTAATATAAATCTCACTGTAATTTTGAAGATGCTTGGATATAATTTTAAGCTTTTCTGTTTCTTGCACAGAATGAGAAAGCAGTACATGAAATGCCATTTCTGAGCACCAACTAATTAAGTAACTGATAGAATTGTGGTAGTCTTCCTGTTTTCTGTTTATTTAGCCAGTGCTGTTGGGAATGTGAGAAGAAAAAAACCAGCTTTTTAAATTAATAATTATAATTTGGCTGGCAGCAATAAAAAGTGGAAATAAATCACTGTAAAAACTACTGGTTGTAAAGCAGAAAGCAATTTTGCTGTTGGAATTAGGAGTTGCCAAGGTATTTGACAGGATGGTCAAATGTGCACAGAAGCCACCAGTCGGTCAGATCCACTGATGAATGCCCAGGCAGGAGTCAGGTTTTCTAAAGTGACAGGCAAGCAGCAAAATCACAGACATGTACCAAAGCCACCAGTGGTTAGGCCTATTTATAAAGCCAGAGGCATGCGCTCCCACCTGCACGCCAACTTTAGAATGAAGGGCTGTGCTGCATATTCTGGGAAATCAGATTAAATTCCTGAAGCGACCCAATGCAGGATGGTAATAGACCATCTGGTTACTGTCTGTCACCAGGACACTGTGTGCCCAAAGATGTCAAGGAGCTAGAGGAAGTTGAAGGTGAGGGTGAGGTTTTGCAAGCAGGCAGTGGAAGCTGCTGCTGATAACCCTTTTGTTCTGAAAGCCAGACATGAAGTTATCAGTGAGCCAGTGGCATTTCTGCATTGAGCCAACTGCTACTAGGAATGCTTGAGGTTTGCAAGTGTGCTGTCTGTAACAGGGGGATGATCCATTTCCAGGAATCTGCTGGCTGTTTTAATCAAAAAGACCCCTCATTACTGCAAGGACACAAATGCTTCCAGTGCTCTTGAACTTTCCTCCCTCTCTCTGATAGATTATGTGGCTTTGGCCTTGTGCATTCAAGGGTAGGTATTACAAAGCCTTTAGCATGGGGAAGCACACTTTTCTGCTGTAAATGCTGGGTTGCAATGTGTGTCAGGCATTGACTGCCATGAAATCAATGTTGTGAGTGAGAAGGCTGAATGTTTGTGGGTGAAGATTAAGGGGAAGGCCAACTGGGCAGATATCCTGGTAGGAGTCTGTTATAGACCACCTAGCCAAGATGAAACTACAAAGTGTTCTTTAAACAAGCGGGAGAAGTTTCATGATCGCTTGCCCTTGTTCTCATGGGGGACTTCAACCTATCAGATATCTGCTGGAAGTACAGCACAGCAGAGAATAAACAATCCAGGAGGTTTTTGGAGGGTGTGGAAGCTAACTTCCTAACCCAGCTGGTTAGTGAGCCAACTAGGGGAAGTGCCTGGCTAGATTTGCTGTTCGCAAGCAAAGAACTGGTGGGTGCTGTGATGGCTGGAAGCCATCTTGGGCAAAGTGATCACAAAATGATTGAATTTTCAGCCCTTGGAGAAGTCAGGAAGAAGGTCAGCAAAACTTCCACCTTAGACTTCTGGAGGGCTGAGTTTGGCCTGCTTAGGGTGCTGGTTGGTAGAATTCCTTGGGAAACATTACTGAAAGACAAAGGGGCCCAGGAAGGCTGGACACTCTTCAAGAATGAAATACTTAAAGCAGGAGCAGGTGTTCCCTATGTGGTGAAAATCAAGACCGACCCCACCTCATTACAGCCTCCTTTCAGGTATTTGTAGAGAGCGTTAAGGTCCCCCCTGAGTCTTCTCCAGACAAACACCCCCAGTTCCCTCAACCCCACTTGTCCTGTGGGGATTTGAACATTCATATCATATATTTTGTGCTGGACATCCGAGTGCAGTTCGCATGAAACCATTGCAGTTCCCATGAAACCATACCAACTGAAAGCAACTCCACCTAGAAGTTGTTATACCCACATAGTATGGGGCAGCTCCACATGGGGATACAACCTAGGTCCTCCACCACCACTACCAAAAAAAATCCAACACAAATACCACCAAACCAAACAAGCCACAGCTGTGTTTGCGAATTAGTAGCAAATTAGTGTCCCTGTGCTAATGAGACCTGTTCATGAGCAGCACTGCAGAGCATCAGTGTGATGCAGCCATGCCAGGTCCCTTTGTGAAATGGGCTATGCTGCCAGCTTTCCATCAGCGAGCTTTGTAGGTGCCATTTATTGTAGTTGGTATTAAAAATAATCAAAAGTCCCAGAAAATACACCTGATGGTTCAGTACCTCTGCAGAAACTCAAGATGTGCCTGTTTTTGTGTCTTGAAAAGTGATGGAATGATAAAATACAAATGGATTTAGCATCCTGATTTGTGAACTCCTTAGATTAGAAATAATGAGATTACACTGCTCTTCATTGTACCAGAAAAAGGGGCTCATTATAGTATGGTTAATAATATCGACACTAAACCTTCGCTCAGTAGCTGAATCCTCTTTTACTTCTGCAAGTATCTCTTTAAGATTAAACACATTTGTTTACTTGTACAGGGGTAGTTGGGAGAGTTTGACCTGGGAAAGCATGCAGTTTAAAAAGAGGGAAAATATCCTCTCTATGCTTTTAGTGTTTCCTTTCTCCATTTTTCATCTGCATATTTAAAAAGTCGTATTTATTAGACTTGATCTGTGTATGAATTACACCAAGTTTCCTACCAACCATAACCGTAAGCATTCCCTTAGTTTATGGAGCAAGCACTGCCCTCCCCTTCCTCCTCTTTTTTCTCCTCCTCCCTTCCTTTTCCCTGGATGTGATTCTGATCCATGATCCATCTGGAAGCAAAGCCAGATGGTCCTCACACACAGCGTGCAGTGCAAGTCCTCCCAGTCCGGGATGGGAATTGGCACTGAAGCAAAATTGAGTTCAAAAGTTTAACCACCCTATAGTAATTTACACATCTACAAATAAACTGTGCTTTTCCTTGCTCTGTGCATTATATGAAATGGCCTTTCATGTTGGGACTGCTCATGAGGAGAATATAGGGTTCTCATGGTCTACATGGAATTCAGGAATAACACCACCATAAAATTATGGATTTCCCTTGTTTTTAAAGCTGACAGAGGCTGGGAGGCTCTGGGTTGCTTTCTGTCTTCATGAAAATGAATCTTCAGGTTTTTTTATGCTTCGTGAAATTCCCATGAAATGTGACACCTCAGTCCGTGCAGACCCTGCGTAAAATGAGGAACTGAACCATGAAAAATGCACATCCTTAACTACTAAGCAAAGAATAAGTACTTGGGAAGTAGTCCCACGGGTCTTTAAAGCCATTGTGGCTGTTATATGATTTAACTACTCAAACTTCATGAAGTAGTCTTGAAAACAGTGTACTGATTCCAACTGGTAGAAGCATTTTACAGAGTTTTTCTACCTTTTTGTAGTAATCTTGTAGCCTGAAAGCATTCAAAACCTGATCCATTAGAGGGAGAAAATGTGCATAAAATAAAGATAGTCATAAGCCGGCACAGACATGAGCGCTTGCACAAAGCATGCGGCTGCTGGTGATTTCATTATGGATTACTTGGTTTGAATATATGCACGTAAAACACTGTAAAATGTGGCTGGAAAATAGCTTGATTATTCTCATTTCAAGAATAGTTGCTTCCACAGCTGTTTGTGATGGTGCTACACAGAGTGCTTTATCCTGACACAGAAGCAGGGAAAATTAAGGACTTTAAAAGAGGAGAGGAGGAGGAGGTAGGGGCAAATGTGTAGGCTAATTTGAAAGTGCTTATGGTTACTTCATGAAGATGACTATTGTGTGACATAAGGACATGTCAAAAATTAGATTCTTCAAATGTCCTCAGGGTTAATTTCAATACCCAGGTATGTGTGAATTAGTTTTAGTTACATCTTAGCTCTGTCTGTATTTTTTGCAAATGTGCATGCATGTGCTTTTCTATCAATCATGTTCTTATAGATGCAATAGAAAACTGGAGCAGTGGACTGTAAACCTTTAAAATAGTTCATTATCATGAGGCAGTGACTTTAAGCCTCAGATTGCTACTGCAGCAGAATGCTAAAAAAACAGGTAATTCGAGAATTTAAAAGCTGAGCCATAAGACTTGTATGTATTAGTACAGTATCCATTATTATACCTATCATAAATGCTGTGTTCATACAGATGTGTCTAAGAATAACAATATTCGTAGGCTGATGACAGGAAGGGATAATCTTAGTGAGCATACAGAAATATTAAATTTTCTGTTTGCTGCTGTGAAGGGTTTCTGTTTGTCTGTTCCTCTTCATAGCCCTGAGTAGCACATGCCCCTTGGGAAAGAAGTAGGTAATCGCTGCATGTGTACACAGGTTGAATGACGAAAGGTGGAACTCCTTTTTGCTGCTTTATAATGAAGTAGAAAGACCAGCTTACTGACTGGCAGTGCAACCTGCTGCCCTTCTGTCTTCCTCCACCACTTCCAGTATGCAGGATGGGTCCCACTGACAGTGGTGTTGGAGTGAAGAGAGGGAATTGTGGTCTGGCGTCCTCCTGCTCCCCTGGTGAACGTGAAGGTTGTCAGCAGGTGCATGGAAAGGGGTTGAGCAGAGGTATCGTGGAAAAGCGGACAGGTTATTGTGTCTTCCCTCTGCAAGCCAGAGGGAGAAAAGATGTGGTTGGGACTCTCTGCCTGCTAAGTGGGGTTTTATCCAATTTTTCGCAAAAACTGGGGACTGATAAACTGTGAATTTATTATCTGTAACATGATTTCTTTCTCACTATATTTCCAGGCAAGAAGGAATTTTTCCTGTTTTCAGTGTGTGAGGCATTTCCAGCTTTTTCCATTTAAATTCCTGATGCTAAAGCCTGCGCCATGAAGCTGTGCCCAGCTCCAGATCCCTTGCAAGATGGGAGCTCAGGCTTGCGCTAGTTCCTAAAAATGCAGTACCTCTGTTGTTTAGGATGGGGGTTTCAATAATTCATCACTTCTTTTGAAGATTCTTACCAGAGATTTTAGTGAATAGATTTTACTGAGTAGGTACCATGCAAATTAAATAATTTTTTTTTCCCTTTACCTCTTTTAATTTGTTGACAGAGAGCAAATATTTTTCCCTCTTCCAAACTTGTAAGTACTTTGGTTCCCCCACACACTGTCCTGGAGATGATGAAAGTGATTAAAAACAAACGGAGGGGGTGTTTAGGGTATACAGGGCAGGGAAGACCACAGACCTCTGGACTTAAAGACTAAGGCTGGAATGTCAGTCCCTCAGGTTGGTATTTCCAGAAAGCAATTAGTAAGCTGTAGGAGTGGTGCAGTGTATTAATGCTGAACTTTCTCAGTAATCGAAAAATTTCTGGATGAAAGACAATATAGAGAGGAGGAGTTTAAGGTTTGCAGGTGAGTGACTTCACTTTGTATCAGGCTTAAAAGGATACATTAAAGGAAGGAAAATGGTATGTCAGCTGCTGAGATATCTCCATAAAGATCTCCCTGCTGCTGGGAAGCCAAGGAGTGTTAACATTGCACAGGAGAGATTACTGTTTAAGGGCAGATCCTAAAGGTTGCCTTTAATGAAAGCTTGAGATGGACAGACTTTCTTTTCCAGTTTAGTATTTTTTCTTTCAACATCTCACAGTTCCCTGGAATGGATTGCCTTTAAAAATACTGCTGTTTACTGCAGGAGTGCCATCAGATGCCTTTGCTGTTGCAGATGAACTTGAGTCACTGAAGTGCTACTCAGGATTTAATATATCTGTAGTGTGTCTTGAGTGGGTTTACTTAAATGACAGGTGAGGTCTTAAAGACTTCAGCCAGTACTGGAGAATATCCTGTTTCCTCCTACTTAACCTCCTTCCTTCTATATGTTATCACCTGCCTAGGTGAATGTTTTCGTATGAATATATGTGATCATTTCCCTCAAACAATGAACCTAGTCTCTGTCTTCTTGAAGAGGTTGAATAAGCTGTTTTATAGTTAGTTTGATTAAAATTATTTGTCTTTCAGTGGTTTTCACTGCAGTTGGAAGGGCAGGGGGTGGGGGGAGAGGGATGGAATGAGATTTGGAAGAATCGTAGAATAGTTAGGGTTGGAAAGGTCTTTAAGATCATCTAGTTCCAACCCCCTGCCATGGGCACGAATACCTTGCACAAAACCATGTCACCCAAGCCTCCTGTCAACCTGCTCCTGAACTCAGAAAATATAAACATCTTAGACTACCATTTTCAGTTTTTGGGAATCCTAGTGATGTGACATGCTTATTGCTGCAACCGATAAGCATAATCGATGCTTATTATAAAAAGCCATGGCACCTTCATGTGTTTAGTGGGTGTAATAGTTCGCTGATTCATGTAGTAGAAGAGCAAAACTTTCTCTTTGATTTTAGAGACATCTCAGGAAGACTAAGCTTTTGTATTTGAAGTCCATGTTATGTTCTGCAAATATCACATTTCCCTAGATCTCTATAGACAAGTAGGAAATAGAATGCATGAAAGAACATAAGATTAGAAGCCAGCTTTCTAGTGTTTTATAGAAACAACCATCCCTACGCACATACGTTTTGGCCATGCTGATTCTAAAAAATCAAGTTGGGAAGTACATTTGGACCACAGAGAACTGACATACAGCTGTCCTGATATGTTTGGGACTTCCAGGCTGGTCAGGACAGGGTCTTGCCTGCCCCATGTTTGATTCCACTGGAGCTGAATGACACCTAAGAGCCCTTTGTTTTCAAAGGCTGGCTTTAGTTGCCATTCATTACTGGCATTCATGGAGAACAGAATTGTTATTTCAAGGGGTTTTAGCTTTATTGCCTTACGTTTCAGAGTTCGAGGATTCCAGGTGAGAGAATATGAGAGACAAATAAAGAACTCTCAACTAGTTTATTAATATAGGGAAATATAGAGAATCTAACAGTACAGTAAAGGATACTTCTGATGTTTGGTTGTCTTACCAACCCCAAGGACCCTGTGAAGATGATGAGGAAACCAGCTCCAAGAATCATCATCACAGTGCAAGGAGGCAGGCTCAACCTTAGCGGGCATCCCCATGGAGGCAATGTTGACCTGGGTGGTATGAGGTTCTGCCTCTCCTGCATCGCATGAGGCTTGGGCTTTTATACTGACAAAAAAGCAAACTCATTCTGATGCAGGGGTCCAGCCTACATCGGAAGAAGTGGCGAGCAATATCTAGAAAGGTCTCCAATGGCCTAGGCTTTTCCGGGCATTCTAAAACAGAATTTTACGGATAGGAAACAAAGCTGGACTTTCCGGTGAGCCGCCAAAGCAGGACTCTCTGGGGAGGAGCCAAAGCAGGCAAACAGTACTTTTTTATCTTTGTGTGTTTCACCATGGACCATTATCTATTGCTCCTGACACGTCACCGCGTGGTCCATGGTTAGAAACATTTCTAGATATTGCTCGCCACTTCTTCCGATGTGGGCTGGCCCCCTGCGTCAGAATGAGTGTGCATTTTTGTCAGTATAAAAGCCCGAGCCTCATGCAATTTGAGGGAGCAAAACCACATACCACCCAGATCAACATTGCCTCCACGCGGACGCCTGTTAAGGTTGAGCCTGCCACCTCACACTGTGATGTTGATTTTCAGAGCTGGTTTCCTCATCATCTTCACAGGGTCCTTGGGGTTGGTAAGACAACCAAACATCAAAAGTATCCTTTACTGTATCCTTTACTATCTCTGTATTTTCCCATATTAATAAACTAGTTGAGAGTTCTCTATTTGTCTCTCGTATTCTCTCACCTGGAATCCTCGAACTCTGGAACACCTTGGTTGAGCTAAGACCTTAGTAGGTCTTTTGAGAAAGAAAACCTGAATCCTATTCACTAATCCATGCCAACAAAGCCAGCTTTTTGCCAACAGAACTGTAGAGCATGTCTGTCCAAACCTGGCGTAACACCTGTGAGGTCAGATTTGCCACCTAGAGCCAAAGTTGTTGACGTTGTGGCCCATGGTTGGCCGGGTACCATGGACAGGGGCAGCTATGTGACAACCTGCGCAGGGCAGCATTGTTGAAGGTCTTGTAAGGCTGCCCAGTTAATGCCAAATCAGTTATTATTAATAATATGTAAAATAGATAAACCTCTTACGCTTCTTCTCACAGGCATTCCAGATTTAGTCATCCCCTGCAATTGGTCCAGGGCTATTCAAGACCCTTAAAATTCTGCCTGATAGATAAAGGAAACTACTCCAGCCTGAAACTTTGAGAAAGTGCTGCAGGTGTTCATGGAGTCCTCTCCAAGAATGTTTCTCACTTTGTGCTGAGAAAACCCTTTTGAATACCTTTCTGTGTTGAATGAGTTTCAGGAAGTCATGGCCTGCACTTTTTATATGATACTTCATTTCACCAGAGTGATGCTGTGATCTTAAGCAGCCTTGTCCCCAAGTGGCAATAGAACTTCATGTGAGCTAACTTATAGCTGAAACATTGACATGCTTCTTCCAGATGTGTAACAGAATGTATTACTTGGTTACAGCCAGAGTATGCAGGTTGCTGTTTGGCTGAGGTTACCCATAGATGGCTGTTCTTAGAAGCATGCACTTGCATAGGTTGTGATTAAAAAGATATTTGGGGTTTGGGGGTTTGTTTTGTTTGGGTTTTTGGATTTGTTGGTTGGTTTATTTGCTTTATTGGGGGGAGGGGGGGATGTCCTATCCTAAAATATTTCACTAACAGCAGTTGACATCATCTGCTTTTTTCAGACAAGACCAGGTACAAAGAAAAATATGATGTATTTGGGTCAGGAAAATAGTGTTAACTTGAGTGGCTGAAGCTTCTTATTCCTATTGCACTATAAGGATATTGAAGTGTACTGATACCAATGCTGAAGGTGCTTAAAGAACTTCAAGGTTACTCTCAAGGATATGTAATTTCTTGGTATGTTGTCAGTGTGAATAAGGCAGCACATGTTCTGGCCTTGATTTATGTGTTCTTCCCCTATTCCCCACTTGTACTGTCAGGGGATAAAAGGAGTGTTATGGCTGCTCTGTTCTTTGTGCCTGATGTAGTAAAGAGCCGTGCACCAAGTCATGGTGGATCCAGGGGAAATGATCCGTACTTGAGCACAGCTTCAGCACTGTAATCAGTGCATGGTCTCTGATACGGTGCCAGGAAAAGTTATTTCTCCCCAGGCTTATTGGATGGGCATGACAATTCTGATGTTGGCCTTTGAATTAAACATATATATGAATTAGGGTGAAAGTAGGTTCCTGGGAAACTTATTCATAGCTAGGTTTTCCCTTCATTCCCATGTCATGTTGTGCATTTACTGCAATAATTGAATTTACCATTTGAATTCTAGAAATAAAGTTATTTTTTGAACTTTTTTGTCTATATATCAGTGTATTGCCCAGATGTTCAGGAGCGCATTGATTCAGCATGTGTTCTCAGCAGCAGGTTTTCTACCTGCAAGACTGAGCGGGGGAGAGCATGATGAACACTGATGCTCTGAAGTTGTAAAACAAGCTTGAATAACATTGTGTTATTAGAAATAAAACATAGTGCCTTCTTAGCATTTGCAGACTGATTTCTGCACATCAGAGGTATAATAGTTTTCAGTTTTACTCTGCAGTCAAAAGACCAGGAAGCTTGGAGAAGATTCTCAGCTAATGATATCACTTCAGACCTGAGATTGTAGTTAAAACAGGAACAGATTTCTGTGGAGCACAGGAACTGCTTTTTATCAGGGGATAGTGCTATAAGGTTCCTTCTGAATGAGAATGTCCCTTGGAACAGCTGCTGCTGTTGCTGCATAGAGTCACGATGTGTGTGCATCATGACTGAGCAGGCACAGCTCTCTCTTTAAATCTTGTAAACTAGGATGGTTCTTACCAGCAGGAATTTGTGCAGTTTTATTTCAAACTAGGTTAAGACCTGATGGGCTTCACTGCACTTTTATTTATTGTGCTGACACAAATAGGAGTTAACTCTTGACATGTGTGTGAAATTGGGTCCAGAACTCCTAAATAATAAAAAATGTAGAAGTCTCTTTCATAGTTATTTGCTGTCACTTGTAATGTTCAAGCAAACAAAACCATAGTAATCCTGAAAATATTATAAAATACTATGCTACTATTGAAAATGGAACCTTCATTTTTTCCTGCATTTGAAAATGGAATCTTCATTTTTTCCTGCATGCTTGTATTGACATTTACTGGCCTTTTTTAATTCCAGTGGCACCATTTTCGTTCCCTTGAAACATGAGAGCTTTGGAAAAGTTCATTAAAAATATTCCTGGTAATGCAGTGCTGCCTTAGTTGAAGAACTCATTTTTCAACAATGTTCTTTCACGTTTATTTAAAAGTTTAAAAAAGTCTTAAGATTAAAACAGTTGATTGCTGGGTTATCCTGTAAGAATCACAAACACATTACTGTACATCATGAAATGCCAGTAGATTTCTTGCTATATGCTTCCTATAAAATGCATAGGACTGTGGTTTCTTTACATACAGTGATATGGGGGGACATTTCTACTCTTCCCCATACGTGTATGTTCTCAACAAAACCAACATTGTGTTTGAGGGCTTTGAGGGCTTTTTTGTATGCTCTAATAACTTAAAAGAATTTTAAATATATTTTCTTGCTGCTAATGAAGAAAATTGCATTTATTTTTGGAAATGTTTTCTTTTTTTGTGGTCTTTTCCCAGTTGAATGAAACTCAAAATGCTCTCAGCTGGAGAAAATAAATTTTCAATTTTTAATTTCTTCTCCTTGATTCACATCATCTTTACACCACCATTACTGCCAGCTGATAAGATCCAGCCAATCAAAATTCTAAAGAGAGCTTTGCTTTTATGGAGGAATATTCTCACTGTAGCAGGTGTTAAGCATTCCTTTGGCATAACTTTGCCAAAGCTATTGTAAGCTATTATGTATGCCTGTCAGTGAAAAGATTTTTCTGTTGCCTGTACTCTAGCTAGAAGAAGTTAAGGAAAGCATTGCTTTCCTGTTCCAAAAAAAAACCAACCCAGAGCAAAATGCCAGTCCATCCCTGCCCTCATGCACTATTGCTGTTTGTTCCCATATCCCACAGCATTCACACCTTCGATCTGGAACGTGGAACTGGTCTGGGTTAAAATCTGCTGGTTGCTTATTTTTGGTATGTCAATTGGACTTTCAGTTCTTGGTCCAGTTATTCATGGGCTTGTATAAACAGCTGCTAGAGCACAAGGGTAAGCGGCTCCCTTGAGCAGGAGAGGGCCATCTTCTTGCAGTGGTGGTGGTGTCTTTTTCAAAGTGTGAGTTAAATTTTTGCTCCAGTGACTGTACTGAAACAGCTTTGTTTTCTTCTCACTTTTACTGGCCTGTGGGTTGATCTTAAGCAAGGCAGTTTTGACTCCAGCTGTTTCAGTTTGACCACCTGTCAAATCTTGTCTTATTATATTTGAATACTATGGGGTTTGGGATTTTTTTTCTAAGTTTGTGGGCAAAATTATATATTCACAATGTTTTCTTGAGCATGCATGGAGAGGACTTCAGGGCTGAGTTGGAGAGAGCTGGGAAGTGACCTGGAGAGCCCTATTTGCTATTGCTCCAAAAGAGATGGCAGGGAGCAGCAGATGGTTGCTACTGCTAATCACATCCCCAGTTAATAGCTGCCACCCTTTCAGCCTTGCCTCTTCGTTTTGTTGCAACAGCCCAAACGAATTGGGGTTGTTTTAGCACAGGGAAGCAACAAGCTGTGGCTGTTTAGCTCCTCTAAGTCAAACTCTATTACCTTAAGAAAGTGCTTGTAGAATGGGTGTGTGCTTTCACTATGTTTCTCAGAAGATGCCACTGGTTTTATTAGACACTGGGTAGAAAAAGGGAAGATCGGAGAATGTCTAAGTTAATGTGTTTTGTTGGGATCTTTTTCTTTTCTTTGGAAAAAAAGAGGTAGAGATAAAGTATTCATGCTATTCAACATTGCACACCTAATCTAGCTGAATGAAGAAGCTAATTTCCCTAGGGGCGTTGTGTGACTGATAGACCGAGACTTCTCAAGAGAGCCCTGCAAAGTCCAGTTTTTTATTTGTCTACCTCAGGAGACTAGGTACTGTTGTGCCTAAAGCCAGCTGATACTTAAAGGGACAAGTGCTGGAAATGAAGTGTGGAATTTCTCTAAGGCATGCCAAAGAACCTGTAAATGCTTTTAAAATTATGGCAGAATGCAAAATAGGCATAGTATTTGTATTAGAGTGTGTCAGAGGGAGAGGATGAGGTGGATATCCACAGGAATTCATTTACTTTTTTCTAAGAACTCATATATAAAGCAGGATTAAAATTTTTACAGGAATGCTTTCCTGCATCAGACTAAAATGGAATAGTTTAAAACTCATTAGTGTGTGTTATGAGACACAGATTACAATGTCTCAGTTATTTGCCATTTAATTCTGTGTAATTTATTCAGGAGCAGTGGTATTTGAATGGAATCCTATTGGTGAAGATAAAGGAAAATTGACACCCTTTCTTTGAATCCAGTTTTACTCAGGTGGTTGAGATGTAAAGTATAAAGAAAGAGAAGCTCTCTAATGCATTACAGATGTTGTCTGGGAAAGAAGGCAAAATTCCCTTCCCACCATCCTGATTGCCATGTTTAACCAATCCTGCCCCTTCAGACAGGTTCCACCTGTGCTCTGTTTGCCTCCTAAGAAACAGAGGTTTTATTATCTCCTGGGAATTCCTAATTCAGTGGAGGGTCCATTGGTTCCTGCCTTGTTTTTTAAACAAAATCCAGTGGTTTTGTTACAGAGCCTGGTGCAACTAGCGCTGTACTGTACTGGCTGGAGAGCTGTGCAATATTTCTCCAAGGTTATGTGTGTGACTGGTGTTCTTTGAGTTACAGTTCCTGGTTTTTAGGTCTCAAAATAAGGCTCATACTTTAATAATATTTTTTTTCCCTCTTAAACAGAAAGTGACTGATAAAAATGGGAGCTGAAAAACTTCAGACTTTTCTTTCATATTGCCCTTCAAAACAAAAGCACCAGACTGAATTACCCTGAAATGGAAACTGTGTTTATTAGCGCTCTATTCTTGTTACCCTCTATGCTGCCAGGCTTCCTACTTCCAATGAGACAGGGCTCCAGCTTTCCAGCACTGAGTGCTAATAAGTCACATAGATTGCAGTGAGCAACCGTCCCTTGATATCTGATGTTGGGAGATTAGCAACAGATTCATGTGGCATCTGGAGTACTTAAGTGAAAGTCGGCCTTAATTAACTAGATTGTCCTGTTCATTAGTAAAAACAACAAGTAGAAGAGAGCTGGTCTTTGCAAATTAATGTAGATTGGAATTTTTCATTATGATCTTGACCTCAAAAGAAGGGGCCACCCTTACCAGGCCTGTGAAGGTGTGACAGTGCCTTTCTTTTGTTGGTGCTGTCAGAGAAATTTATTTGCATGTACTTTGGTGTGGTTTCTTATAATGTCAGCCTCTTCTGGTGTTCTAGTTAATTTGTGTCCTTAATCAGTGAAGCTTCTGTCTTGTGGAAGGGAAGAGGTAATTTAGGACTCTGGCTGTGACCTCCAATGGAAGAACCTGCTTCCTTGATATGTGCGAAGGATGGGGAAGGAGAAGTGGCCACAAGCTAATAACTGCTGGAAATAGTCCAAAGGAGAGGCCTGTCCCTCTTCAGCAGGAAATCTGTTTTCTGCTATACTAACAGACTGCCATAATTTAGGTAAATTGGGTTGTCTGTATAGCTCTGCTACTATAATTCTCTCTTCTGAAAATAAAACTTAATGAAAAAATACTTCAATTTATTAGGAAGCAGTAGACTCATACTGTTTACACTTTTGACATCGCCTTCATGGGGTTTTTTTATAGCTATTCTGTAAGTCATTCAGAAAAAGTCAGGAACAGGGAGATGATATGCATTACTTCAGTTTTCTGCTCACCTTTATTTCTGTAATGATTAATTCATTAATCAGGTGCTTACTTTAGCCAGTAGAACCAAACATGGTCCGAAATTGTTATAATCTTCTATAAAGTCTCTCTGTATGTGTGTACCTATTACTAGCAGCAGTACTCTGATTTCTATCTGTCTTTCCTGCTCTTCAATTATGCATAACGTACCTTCTGCTTCTTAGAAGATCATTGCAAACTGTGTTCTTCATGCTTACAGAAGAAAGTTGTGTGGTAAAATCCATCATTTAGGCCTCTTTAAAGTAAGAAATCACATGTGTTGCTCACATGTTTTTCTATTCCTTTGTTTGGATTCAGAAACTTCTTGCCGCAGTCCCTCTTATGTTTACTTTTTAAGAATGAAACATTTGTTATGATTTTGATTGGGTTGACTTTTTGCTCTTCAAGATTCAGGCTATAAAGATGCCTTGTACAGAAATGCTGAAAATGAAAGCATCAGAACAATTGTTCTTTCACTAAATATTATTAAGTTGCCATAAACAGTGATATAAAATTTAACTTTGAACTTCATTGAAGTGGGAAGAAAAGAAGAGGAAAATACTTCTAGATTGCTGGGGAAAGGCTAGGTTTAGAAATCAAATTCTCTTGAGCTTTCTGGGATCTCCCTCTTTATTAACCATTTAACTCTTCTGTGTAATTTATGCGACCCTATTACTGAAATGATATTCTAGTAGGCCAGTGATGGAAGTGGTGTGAAACATAAACTTTTCTCTCAACATACATTGTTATCTTGTATCCTAAACAATGCAATGTCATCTGTTGTTTGTAGCATGCATTTTGCCATATAGAATCCTGAAACCACTGTGAAGGTCTGGATTTTGAAAACATGATTTGAAAGGTCTTGTACATGAATAATAAACAGGAATCCTTCATTGAGCTTATACACACATGAAAGCATTTATCATGAAATGGCCTTGGGTTTTTTATGATACTGTGGGACTTGAATTTTGACAGAGGACTCTGTAAATGTAGATACATATAGTTAAATATCCTTATCTGCAGATAAGCATCTTATACATAATGTATATTCATAATCAAAAATATGTCCACAAACGTACCAAACACAAATATGTGTTACTGCAAGATATGCAGAGAAAAAAACCCCAAAACATTGCTGGACTGTAGAAAAGACATGGAAGAAGTAATTTATACTGCAGTAGTGCATTTAATCTGCAGTTAGTAATTTCCTAATCTTTTAGCTCTCTGAAATTTGTTTGCTTAATCATAATTATTGGTGCTAATGCTGGTGGGTTTGGAAAAGTAAAAGGAAAATATCCTATTTAGAAGGCACAATTCTTTACATAGGCCTCGACTGACCTTGCTAGGGTGTTTGTGACTGGTTGTGAAAGGAAACACGAAATAGAAAAGTTGCAAGAGGAAAGCACCATGACAGCCTATCAAACAGAAAATAAAATGTAGCTAGCTTTTGAGTTTCATTCTATAAACTCTACATTTTTCAAGTAAATTTGATGACGAATATGTAAGGTGTATGCTGTGTACAGAGGCTTGTTAAAGTTGGCAGTTTAGACTAAGAAAAAAAGAATGAAAGAAGACAGAGGAGGTAAATACAGCAATATCTGATTTCAGCTTTATAGTTGTTGAGCGCTCTGAGGGCAGGCAAGCTCAATGTGACCTTGGAAATCCACCTGGGGCTCTGGTACCTCACTATGTCTGCTTTACATTTTACTCTCCGGCTTTATGAATTGTTGTGTAATTAAACACTCAAAGAGAAGTGAAAGGTGATTGTCGATTCAAGAGGGTTTATTCCTGTTTCTCATTTCCGTGAATTTAATTTTTTAGCAGTCAGAAGATAGAAAGACATGGGGGAAGAAGGATTTTTAAGGAGATGGTTGAACAGGTTGAACAGTTAGCTCTACAGGTGTTGTTTCCATGAAGCAGGCACTTTTAATGGAGCATGTGAAGTGCATGGAAAGGTTTTGCTTGTTTTGCTAGTTGGATCATTTCCTTCAAACATGTTTCTAAAGCCCTTTCACTAATGAGAAAACTATAAAGTGTTTCCTTTGGCAACAGATTAATAAAGTATCATGCTGGAAATCATCCCAAAAAACAAAGACATACTCAGTGTTCATGAAAATCCCATCTCCCAGCTTGTGCCTGTTCAAAGAATGAGTAAGAGCTCTTCCTCATGTTTCCTTCTGCAAGGTGAGGGAAGGAAAGGAAGAAAGTAAAGTGAAAGGGCAGAATGCATGTGGTCAACCCCATATTAATTGCTTTGCTAATGCTACCATTCCCCTTTGAGTGACCTTCCCAAGGTGTTACCATGTTTACATTATAAGCTGGACCAGCTGCCTGAAATAGGTTGCATGGTGGTAAATGGCGTTCCCTCCCTCTGACCCTGCTCAGGAATTCAGGAAGGGAATAAGGGAATTAATTGGGTCAGTTGTCTTTCTCACAGGCGGCTGCATCAGCGGTGTGGGGTGCATTGTTGCTGCAGGGTTCATTGCAGGTTTGGAGGCTGGTTTCCATTCATGTTTCGTTTAATAAGCACATTGGAAGGAAGGAGATTCTCTCTGCTAAGGGAAGATGTGCTCCCTACTAGCCTGTCCTGCTGAAAAGCAGCAATAGGAAGAATCAGAAAGTTTTATGGGGTCAGCACTGTGTAGTCTCTAGAGTTTGTCTAGAGATTTATGCAGTTTGGATAAGCATTCTGGCTCTGAGCCTTTCTATATGTTAAAATTGAAGTGAGACTAAGGAAGGTGGGAAAGAATAGACTCTATTTTTTTAATACTTGTACAAGCAATGTTGATTCTTTTGCCACTTCATATTTTATTTTATTTTGTAAGGTCCCTTGAATTGGGATGTATTATAGGCAACTGTTTTAACCAAGTTAGAAGCTCTCTTACAAGTTGATATGCAAAAATAGAGCTCTTGGAGGTTCACACAGAGCAGTATTTTGGAGTCTGAACAATTTCTTGGGAAAATGTAAGACAGTTTAACATTTAGTATGCAATGGTTGTGAAATAATTTTTTACAGGTTTAAATCAGCTATGGTGCTGCAGTGTTGATTTTGTAAAGCTTGAAGAGATTATTTTACGCAGTAGCAAGCAGCTGTCCTTATTTAACTGATAACTACTGTTTATATTTTGTTTTAATATGTTTGACGGAAAAATACGAATAACTGGCTTTCAAGCTATTCTGTTGCTTTTGCACTTTCTGCTAACAAATTTCTTTGGTTTGAGCAGTGAATCAAAGTGAGTATATTTTAGTTCCACTTTATTTTCTTCATCAATAAAGCAACCGGGTATTTCATTTTTAACTTTTCATTATTTCTACTGCGCGAAAAGTGAAAGACTACCCTTCTACCTTGTGCAGTTAGAAGAGATGAGATTAGTGAAAACTAATTCCCAGTTACAACTATGAAACAAAATTAACAGCCCTAGACATAGTCGTGATCATTTTGGGAAGAAAGAACACTTTTGGCTGAAGACAGCATACACCCACTTCACAGTTTAGTTTAATGTGGACACAGATAAATAATTGGCCCCATTTGGACAACCTTTCATTTTGCAAGCTGAAGTTGTTCTGGATGGCAATGATGATCAAAGTGTTATCAATTCTGCTGCTTACAGAGGAGGATGTAGCAGTAGTAGCCTGGAGAAACCATGGCTTGGAGCAGATCAGAGGTGTGTTGTCTCTCTGCATCTCATAATCCTCACTTGCCAAAGTTTGGTGTGAAGAGCAGCAGAGTGCTTGTCATTCTTTAGGAGTTCAGTGACATTTTATCAGTGCTGCTATTGAGGAAACAGGGATAAAGAGAGGAGTTGTCCCAACGCCAGAATAGATTGGAGGATGACCAGGCTATGCACGATGGATGGTGGGTGTCGCTTTGTGGAAAGTACGAAGTTGCTCAGGGATATCAAAACTCTTTGATCTACAAAGTACCTCTAGATGTATCAACCTGAATTATTGTCCATCTAAAATAACTCTTGCTTCTCACACTCCAGCTGTTGTTTCAGTGATGGCCTAAACTTTCATGTCTGGTGAGCTAGTTTCTGACAATGTGGCTTTTATTATAAACCAGAGATGGTTTGTAGATTTGTTTCATTTTTTTTCTTTAGGGTATGTAAATAGTTAATAGAAGTATGTATTGAGTTAAATTAAATGGCAAAAAAAAAAGGTGGTGAATTAGCAACTTCATACCACTTGGGAAAACCAGTTTTTACAGATAATGGAAATAAGTCTGCCAGTCCTCAAAGTTAAGGGTGAAAAAAGGATGCTTGTTTTATTAAGTTTCCTGACAGGGGGCAAACCAGTTTTAGTGTGCAAATCTACCTTCTAGGCAAGTAGTTTCAACTTGACTCATAAGAAAGCACCATTATGTTCCCCGTTTGCATGCGTTCACTGTTTTCTGGGAGGCTAGTCTGAGACCACGCTGCACAGAGCTGAACCTTAACTTGGTTGCCGGTCTTGTGCAGATATTTGAATTACTACTATATCAAAAGGTATTCTGAAAAATCAGGTTGTCACATCTCAGATGTGGCATCCAGAGCTGGTGGAAGCTCTGACTTCTGTGCAAAACAGAATCATTTCTTTACCTCATTGGTGTGCTATGCAAAAAATGTATTCAGATCTGTGAAGCATTCACTATATTGATGAACATCATAGGAAACCCTGCAGGAAATGAAATATTCCATCTTCACAGAAGGTTTGCACTAAAAAATTCCTAGGACCACACACTGAGAAAGTGCTTTTTAGGCAGCATTTGCTTTGAATGAGGTACTACTCCAAAGCTTAGGAATAATGTTTCTTGAAATTGATTTTCATGTAGTTAAGCTTTTGCACAAAGTAGGCCAAATGAAGTTTTCTACAGGAATGTTAATTATGTAATTTCTTAAATTTCAAGAGCTGTATGCTTAATGTTCTTTTAACTTCTGAGTACCCAGAAACCGTTAATTGCCCATGGTGGATTTGTATTCATCATGGACTAACTATGCCATAGATGCATAGTCTTCTACACCAGTTATGCACAGATGGTTTGGGTTCAGTCCACATCACACACTGACAGTGTTGCGCAGAAGTGTCTGTGATACTTACAGGACCAGTTTGGGTCTGGAAGTAATTTAGCTGCTTCCATGCAGAGCCCAAGGTTATTGCTCATAGAGCAAACCTCAGCAACCTTACTCTGAACTATCTAACATGAGGAGCTCTTAAACTTCCATGTCTCCAATTTGCCTCTGCACCATCTTCTTCAGTGTTAGTGTTATCTCAGGATCCCACTCCTATGTAATTCCTGCTAATGGAGTACAGACCAATCATACAGTCAGAGAAACATGTTTGCATTCATACTGAGGGTTACAAATAGTTGTGTGGTCACTCAATTTTACAAATACCAAAAAAATAGAATAAAATTACCCCCAAATGCTTTTTGGAAATACACTGTGATTGTTCAACTGTGCTTCTCACTTACATAGTTACTGATATATAAGTAATGTAGACCATTAAACTTGAGTAAGTCTACCACATTCACTTTCACATTCAGACAGTACATGATTGTCTTTCCCTGCTACCACACAGGTGACAACTACTCACCAGTGACAGGTCTTACATTTTTAGGTCAAATGAAGGTTATGCCCCCAGATATTTTTCTTTTGTTCTGAAAAAAATTGTCACTATTTCTATGATAAGGAAAAGAAGTGAAAAGCAGTGATTCTGCAAACTTTCTGTCAGTCAGAAATTAGGATTTAACATATTTTTATATCTGCCTGAGAATTTTGAGGAGGGGGGAGATAGGATTGGTATGCATTCTGCTTAGCTATTCACCTCTCTAAATTCAGTCAGAGGAGAAAAGTTTGAGCATGACACTGATGAAGACGATTTTGCAGTTTCTCTGTAAGTATTGCTATAATAAGGTGGGATTTGGTATTTAAAGGAGTTCTTGCTGTCGCCGTGCAAAAGGGAAAAAAGAATAAAGGGATTAGGTGAGAATTACAATTAATTTGGTAGGAATCTTTGCTTATTATCTGAGATGAATGAACAGAGACACACAACAGCATTTTCAATCAATATTTTGGAGGAGTGAGCTCTGTACTTCAAGGGATCTGTAATGGTGTCTCTTCCCTGCGCCTTTTTCTCACAGGAAGTCCACTTCAAATGGGAGATATGAACTTGTGACTTGAGTTCATTCTTTACTGTGAGAATTGAAAGGAGACTATATAACCCTAAATTTCACATAGCAGCAGACATACTAAAACAAAAAGAATAAAAAGCACATTTAATGAAGCGTTGTATTGGTTTGCTTTCTACTGCTGACTTTGACTTTGTTCAGCCAATACTTAAAGAATAGAGTCTTTCATTAATTTGCCCTAACAAGCATAAATTCAGGAGATGAAAGTCAATTCTTTAATGGTATGCACATTACTGCAGGGTGGAGCCTATATGAAACATTTGAGACAAGCTAGGCATGCTGAAGAGCAATAAATATCTGAAAAGTCTATCAGGAATTCAGGTTCATCATCCATCACTGTGTAATCATGATGAAGAAAATTAGGAGGATTTATTTGCTGTTGTTTTTTAAGGTGGCTCAGTGAATAAATGTGACAGATGCTTTTTTTTTTTTTTTAATAAAATCATTCGCTGTTGGGATGCATCTCTCAATACATGAAGACAGAGATCTTGCTTCAATCAGTCAGCTTTTATTTTCAGGATGTGTAGTTCGAGTCTTTTGCAGCCAGCAGTCTATGGTAAGGAGGAAGGACTAGAAGCCTTACTTCCACTCTTGTCTTTGCTTTAAACAGACACACTTCCTTCTCCCTCTTCACTTAACTATTTTAATTTAGTTGCTGAACTTAAACCATAGTGAATTCTTAGTTAGCCTACTGATTTCTGCTCTTGAGTCAGTCATTCCTGAGCAGGGGTGGAAGCTTTTATTGTGCTATTCCTCCACAATTTTAGATGCTTTAGAATATAGTTAGGAAAAATTTTACTTCCTGTGCTCCTCTACAATGCCCTTTAAATCATTTGGTTTCAAGGTGACAGAAGCATTGAATAAATACTGGTTATATTGAAAAGCATAATTTTAAAGAGACGCTAACATTGCAAATACTACTAAACTGTCCCACAATGACCTTAATACTTAATATACTAAGCACCTTAACGTGCTGTCTGTTCACTTGATGCATTTCTGTTGAGATAAAGAAAGTCAGTGCATCCCTTCATCGGAATTTTCAGACTTGTCTAAAATCTTGTAGCATTGTCACTTTAGCAACAGTATTGGGAAATGTTAGAAGTGATAACTACTTGCTGTGTTTTGTACTGCTTCTTAAAGTAATCACAGAATCATAGAATAGTTAGGGTTGGAAAGGACCTTAAGATCATCTAGTTCTAACCCCCCTGCCATGGGCAGGGACACCTCACACTGAACCATGCCACCCAAGGCTCTGTCCAGCCTGGCCTTGAACACCGCCTGGGATGGAGCATTCACAACTTCCTTGGGCAACCCATTCCAGTGCCTCACCACCCTTAGAGTAAAGAACTTCTTCCTTATATCCAATCTAAACTTCCCCTGTTTAAGATTGAACCCATTACCCCTTGTCTTGTCACTATGATCACTAATGAATAGTCCCTTCCCAGCATCCCTATAGCCTCCCTTCAGATACTGGAAGGCTGCTGTGAGGTCTCCACGCAGCCTTCTCTTCTCCAGGCTGAGCAGCTCCAACTTTCTCAGCCTATCTTCATACGGGAGGTGCTCCAGTCCCCTGATCATCCTTGTGGCATGTTTCTTCTATTGTGAAACTCTTTCACACTTGGCCCCTTATTTTGGGAGAAGAGGGAACAGCATTTGGAATACATAGCCAGGTGAAGAAAGTATGTGAGAATTAAAGACCAGCTTAATATAAAAAGAATATAGCTGGAGAAATTTACTTGTATTTTTTGTTCTCAGTGTAGCTCCTCCATGGTATTCCCCAAGCCAGCCTTATACTAGTAGCTAGAATAAACAGTGTTTGAATTTTACTAAAAATTGGATGGCTACCTAAGTGTCACATCTGGCAGCATACTTTGTTTCCTGCAAAACCCACCATGGGAAGTGAACTGAAACACTGGGTTTAGTGACTGTCATTCATCTTTTTTTTGCTTTCTTGTTTTGTTCTTCGGGAATATAGTGTGTATGATTTTTAGAAGTGCTGCTTATTGTGCATAATATGACTTTTGGAGATTGGCTTTTGGCTTTTGAGGGCAGAAGTAACTTTACATACCTACAGAAATCATTTTGACTCTGTGAGCTTCCCTGCCAAAGTCAAGTTTGTTTTGCTACCTTACCAACTGCAATGCTGTTATTTCAGAATGCAAAATTCGGCGCACGTTTACCTGCCCAGTGTAGCACCTTGGAGAATGAAGTTGAGCTTAAAAACAGGGAACTTCAATCTTGGGAAATATTTGCACTTTATGAAAGCTATAACATGTTGCTGCATGAAAACAGAATATCATTGATCAATGTTAGAGCTTTACAAAGTACTGTATTCTGTGAGGTAGTTTGAGGTTTCAGCTGGTACCGTAATTTGTGGGTTTTTTTTTTTTCCCCCTTTATTCCTCATATTATACAATAATGCTGGGAATTCTTTTGTTTCTTTTTTTTCTTTTTTTTTTTTTTTTTTTTTTTTGCTTCCCAAGAATCTTCCTTTTTGTTTAGGAAAAATGTAAATATTAGGAAATGTGGTGCTTTTTTCAAGAAAAATAGAAAAGAAAAAAAACAACAGTCTTTGAGAACCTGTCATTTGTTCATTTCAAAACTGGCAGTTTCGTCCTGAAAGATTTACCATCGCATTAACAAGGAATGCTGTTGATGACTACAAATAGTCAGGATGTGAATGTTTTCATCCTATTGTACGTTCTTTTTCTGTTCTAGTGTTAGTTTATTTGTTAAACAACCCAAGATGTGTTGCCCCTTGGTTCTTTTCACTTTCCACACAGGGCAGAGACCCAAGACAGTGTGCTTTTATCTGTAATCACCAGAAAAGTTCCTGACTGCAGTCAGAGAAGATCCTATTGGCATATAATATAAAAAAAAAAAACTTGTTTCATGTATTCCATCAGTTTTCTCTGCTCCAGGTGCAGAGGCTTCTTGAGAAATGTGGAAGTCTCCTCAAAAATTCTTAAGAAAAATACATAACTTTATACACACACTGGAATAACATTATTCAGTGTTACAGCCTGTATTGATTCAGTTAAGAAGCAGCTTCCTTAATTCAGCACTACCTGCGCACATTATAGCATATCATCTTAATTCAGGGCTATCACACATTTTCTTTTTCCACAGGAATTTTGCTTCATGAAGCACCAAGGGCAAATGGTCATTTTTTAAAAATATCATCTAGTTAACCTTTTATTTTCTTTTTTCTTTTGTCTTTTTCCCTTCTCCTGTCTTGCTTTCTTCCTTAAATCTCTCATTCCTTGTTTTTAATTCCTTAATGCTTTTAGTCACCTTGCAGTATAGTGGTCTAAAACTGGAGTAGACTTGCTCATTTATTAATAAGGTATTTTAATTACCTATATGTTTTGAATGAGGAAATGTTTTTACCTTTTCCTATATAAGCTTTTCCCAGCTTGTTGTACATTGGTAAGTGTTATTAATCTTGTAAAAAGCATGCTGTAATATAGTGCATTTAAAATGCGGGGACTACAACATAAATAAGGATTGGAACAATTATGAGTTATTGTGCAAAGCTCTTATAATGCATCTATGTAGGCCAGATTTTAGTTCATATGAAAAGGCAGTCAGCAGGTTGACTGCTGGCAGAGTCAAGCATGAGTCTGTTCTTTCTTTACACGCAAGTAAATGGTAAGAAATATCACAAAAGGAATACTGGAGGAGGAGCAATTCTGATGTGCTCTTTTGGCTTCGGGGGGTTTGTGCCCTGCCAGAGGTGTTGCGTGGTATATATGAGGAACCAGCTTTTGCTGGAACTGTTGAGCTGATTAAAGCTGTCTTAGGCCCTTTGACTTTGCTGTGTGCTGTTATATAAAGGTAGAAACACTGGAGGGAAAGGGTAGCAAAGAAACCTAAAGAAGAAAAAATTCTACTGTGAGAGTTTTCTGTGGTCATTTCCGTGCCATGTGTTGCCCGTTCCTTGGGGAAGGGCTACATTTCTCTCTGCTTGAACATTGAGCACACTAAGAACCATTGGGAAGTAAGCTTTAGAGAGCGGGGGGGGATGTGTGAGAGAAGTTGAAATGGTAACTAGAGCCCTTCTAGTTAAGGAGCCTCAGCATAGGGAATTATGACAGCACTGACGACGCAGGTATCTTTCCCTGAAAAAGAGAACGGGAAGAGACAACTGTCTTCCTCCGCCACTCCCAACCCCCAAACCACAATGGCAACCTGTTTTCAAAGTGAATAATTAGACTTGTAAATGTTCTGTGGTCCTTACACCAGCTTTACTGCCAAGGTGTTATTAACAATCAACTTCTGAGGACCAAAAATGTTTACCTATGTTCTTTGCGGATGACTTCTGAATACCTGCAGCACAATGATTGTAAATGTCATCGAGGCTTCAAAACTTGTATTTTCCCAGACTCCTGGTCAATTGAAGCTCTGCTCGGAGTCCAGAGCTGGCAGCCTGTTTCCCTTCATTTTCATGTAGTATTCAGCAATGAAAGAGAGTTTCTCTACTAGCAGCCCTTGGGGTTCACCAAAACTAAGCTTATTGTTAAAGACGAACAATTAGGTTGTACAGAGTAATAATATTAACAGAGATCTAAAGGTCTCTCCCTTGTGCCAGGAATGTCAGAATTATAAATCTCCTCCAGTATTTCCTGAGTGCTTTTGTGGATAGTGGAAACTCTTGCTAGGCTGTGCCATTTAAGAACCCAGTGTTAAGCATGGAGTTTTAATGGGCTGATTAAAATAATAAGTGTCCAAACACACATGTGCTGTCTCTATAGAATTAAAATAGCAGCAAAGGCATTTTTTAGCTGCCAAGTAAAGAAAGGATTTTTGTTTCTTGGTGAGCTTGACCTTGATTTTTAAATAAGATGTTCTTTTAAGGGCAAGTTACAGCATGCCGCTGTTGTACCCGCTCAGTTATAACCACAACCAGCAATGTACATTGCAGGGCCTGAGTGTGCTACAGAAAGCTGTATTGACTGCCTGGGAGAGTGGTGTGTCCCACTGTCCTGGTTTGTTTGGCTTTGCTCAGGGCTGACCCCTGGATGTCAGCTTCTCTTGAGCCTGTAAACCAGGGTAAAAAATCTGGTTGTCACTTCTGTCACTTATTTTCAGCATTAAAAAACATCTGAGTTTTATTGTATCTTTGTATGTTTTGCCATTAAAGTAGGTGCGGAGAAAATGAAGATTAAGCTTAATCTAGAAACACTTTGTCTCTGCAAAATATCTCAACCTTGAACAGTACTTTAGATCTAGAAGTAACATACAAAAGTTTCCAAGTACTTAACAGCTATTAAAGTACTGTGTCAGCTTAAAAGTTTGAATTTAAATAGTGTCAGCTGACATAAGAACTTCGATTTACATTAGCAATGTACAGAAATGTCTTTGCAGTTTTAGTTCATAGCATTAGTTCTGTGATGTGTTTTTCTGTGAGAATGCTCAGTTCTTTGTTAATACAGTTCATAACAAGTTCAGAACATGGTTAATATGAGAGTCCTGAAAATTATTTCTTAGCATGTTTGAACCCTGATGTGTGTAATAATGGAAAGAACAAATGAACAGAGGGCAAAAAGGCAAGATCAAGAAAAGAGTTGGGATTTAAAGAAGCTTTGATAAGAAAATATTCATGCATTTGTGGCCAGGAATAAGATTGTTTTTATCTTCCTAGATGATGTTACAAATAACTTCAACAGGAGTAAAGAAATGAGAATAGGTATATAAACAATTTTTTCACTGAAGCTAAAACCAACCCATACAAATAGTAACAGAGGAAACAAAGAAAACCCCAAACCTAAAAATCTTAGCTGGTTCTAGCCCTGTGGAGTGACTGAGTCATAAGCTTTGGCATAGTGCTGCTCTGTAAGATCCACTTTCAGAAGCAGTGGAGAGGCCAGGTTATCGATTTTATCAGATGTCACCTCTTAGAAGCAAGGAACTCTGCTGCAATTTTGTTAATTTTCAATAGCTGGATGGTACAAAAGTGGTATTTAATAATGATTTCTCATCAGGGAAAACACTGTTCAATATCCTTGGATGTAACGAAGACGATAATCTCTTCCCTGAGGGTGCACATGCAAGCACTGCCTGTGGGAATGTGCTACAGGCAAAAGTAGAAGCTCCCAACACTGAGTGTATAAGGGCTCAGCTGAGCTGGGCGTTTTTGTGTTCTTGGCAGTCCTGCTTGGTAGCTGAGGTCTTGCCACTATCTAGTGAGGAAACACAGAGAAAGAAGTTTGAGATAGGTTTCTTTTCTTCAGAAATATCACTTAGTGCTTTTAACAGAATGCTAAACAGCTGTTATGTCTTTCCTGGGATCTCTCACTAGACGGTTACTGAAATTTTGTTCTTCAGTGGGGCATTTGCATTGATGGAGTTACACCTTTTCAGTGCCGGGGGTAGCATAAGTAAGTTGGTAACCTGCTTTCAGATGGAATAAAGGCAATCACGCAGACTCTTAATTTCTCCTTGATGATGATCAGAAAGCTGACTTTTAGCAGTTGGCTCTTCCTTATTAGTTGCATCGCAGTTCTGTCTGCCATTCACATGCACCTGTTCTCGTATACAGCATGTTGCATGCACCATGGGTGCTGGTTATGAAGTGCCTGATGAACTTGGGCCAGAAATCTCCTCAGGAGCTGAAACCTGTGGCAACAGTCTGGTTTTGTCCTGCTTCACCCTGTGCATAGCAAACTGTAAGAAAAGTGTTTCTTCTTATTTAGTGCTGCTGTTTTCTCTAAGTTAGTCTTGTGGTAATATACAAAGTAGATAGAGCAGGTTGGGGAAGCAGGTATGTGGGCAAGGAACAGCTTTGAAACTTTTGACATTATGAGTGGGAAAAATAGACTTTTACTTAAAGTGATATTCATTGTAATGGTGTTTTGTGCAAGAGTTTTTCCCCTTTGGTCCTGTTAACTTTGTATAGGAAAGATCCCAGGAGAGTATCAGTGCCAATACTGGCAACTTTGAGAGGCTTTCTTAGACCTCTTATTTCTCAGAAATCTATGAAATTTCTGGCTGGTCCATCTGTTTGTAGCCTAAGCCTTTCCTAAGAAATCCAGCAATTTTCCACTTGAAAATAGCTATTGGTAAAGTCACACACTACTTTCATATAAGATTAAGGGTTTGACAAGGGTAGTGGGAACAAAGAAATTCCAAATTAAGTCTGCTCCATATTTAACCCCCCCTCCCAGCCCCCTGTTACACAATAGCAAGCTTTCCTAATGCAAGTAGGTTGTTGATATACTTCCAAAAAGAATTCCAGTCAACTGAGAGATGAGATTAAGTGGATTAAATAGCCTCCTCATTTTTCAGTGAAAAGAGAAAAAAAAGTTTGGTTGAACAGGCACATACAAATGCAAACTTAAATGATTTTGGGCTAGGTTAGCCTTCCAAAAGACCTCAGATCGCCTTGCAAAGTAACGTGCCCTGTCTTAGCGAGGCTCTGCATGTTGGGCATGCATGCATGCCAGCTCGCATGTGCAGGGCAGTGGATACGTGGAGTTTGCTCTGTAGCCACAGCCATTACAGCAGACCATGGTCTGGGAGGTAGGCTGTCAGTTGGGTAGAGCAGTTGAAAGAATATAAACCAGTGTCCTATGGCCAGTCTGTTTACATTTGGTGCAAAACTGATGTGTCCTACTCATCCAGACCCGAGCCCCAGGAGAGCCTGAGAGCCTCCAGTCCACCAGCCTACTCCCACACAAGCATCTTTGATGGCCTGTTCCATTTTGCCTCTGTTTTCTGATTACTAGGTGTTACATTTTCTTCCTCAGCACAGACACTTGAGATGGCATGAAAGCCAACATTCTCCTGCTTTTGAGTCTTCTCTTGGATTTCTTTTACTGAAAACTTTTAAGGCATTGGCTTTGTGCAAACTATATACAAAGCCTCCCTAACTTACTCTTCCTTATAATGAAAGTTGACTTCTCAACCCCACTCATCATGTCTTACTTTCATTTTTATGACCCCTGAAGGCAGGAAATAGCAATAAGAAGTTCCGTGTTAAGGTCTCTCAACAGCTGATAACGTGACGTGTGGAAGATAATTACTGGAGTCTTGACTTGGGTCATCATCACTTGGATGTGGTCAGCATGACTCCACAGGAAACGTATCTTCATCTGGTCATTTTGTGGAATCTTTTGTAATTCTTTATGTTGTAAGTCTTATTGGTCAGTTGTTCAAGAGGCAGCAGTAGTGGAGTTTTTTTATGTGTTACTAATTTGTCACCTTCATCCAGAAGACCCATCCTGTTGCTGGAAAGGTAGAGATACTGCTATATATTTTTTATCATAATAAAAAGGGGAGGGGAGGGTGAAGGAAGGGGCAAGATTAGTGGTAGCAGATGAAAATTGTCAGGAATCCCTAAAAATCAGGGGGGTGGGGGACACATCTAAGAGGCTGAAGACTAATGCATCCCAGATCTCATTTACGCATCCAGTCTAACTGGTCATAAGTATAAGCAGTGGAGTAATTTTGTATTGTGTGCATGTTTTCCCTTTAAAAGCAGACTTGGTGGTGTCTTTGATTTCTATATTAATTTGGAATGCGACCTTGTCATGACTGGGTCTCATTCTGATCAAGGGCCAAATCTTTTTAGCACTGAAAGGAAGTAAAAACAAGAATGAAAAATTTCTCTGATTACCACTAGGATAGCAGTATTCTTCTCTTTCCTCTACCTGCCAGGAAATGCTTCAAAGCAGCCATTAATTCAGGCAGTGTAATTCTTACCTGTTTTTACTGGCTGGCTTGCATCTTTTAATTTACTTAAACACTTGGGCCTGTGTCTCTGCCACCTGATTTTATTCATCTGAGACACATGTCTTTGGAGGGTGGTAAATCATTGCTTCCTGTACAGGGGCAATGAGGCCTGCCTAAGATAAGAGTTATCTCCTTGCCATAGCCCTCTTCTTACTTTTTCTCCATCTCCATTGACTGTGTAGGGTGAATTTGTTTCTAGCCTGGTGTAACAGATTAGATAAGGAATATAAGTACCTAAAATTAGTACCTGTTTTTTTTTTAACCGTAAGTCAACCAATTAAAGCAAAGGTAAAAGGAGGAGACAGTATAAAAATGAGTTAGCTGCTTAGCCATAGTGAGTACTTAAGGGCTTGCCTAACAATTACGTCTTTGAAAAGTCTGCCCTCAAGTAAAGTGATGCTGCACTGTGCACAACCTGTGCAAAAGTTAGCAAACATTTGGAATGTGTTTGGAAGATTAATAATGTCATAATTTTCCTCACCCTGTGAGTTTTTTCTTTCTTTTTCTCCCCATAAAGCAGTGTACTAGGGGCTCATCAAGTTGTGCATTAGATAATTGAGTTGTTATGCCAACAGGCTGTGCTGAAAGGTGTTACAACAGTGATTTCTTTTTCATCCCACTGTGCTTTGATCTGATGCTATAAAGCAGAAGATCTAACAGTGGAAACTTTTGAAGATGATAGATGAATTTTGCTAATCCACTTTTCCTAATCCTTACGAAAAATGTCTGTCCTTATCAGTCAGAAAAGATTTAATAGCTGTTGTCTCTAGAAAGACATCAGAATTGCAAATTGTGGCATTACTGCTGGGAAACATTTTACTAGCATGTTTTGAAATGTATGTGCTTTAGAATAAATGAATAGTGGTGCTGCTTTGTTAACCAGGCTTTGTTTGTTGAGTTTTCTTCCTAAAATGCAAAACTCGCAAGAAAGCACTGTGCAGAGGTGAATATTTGCTGTCCTTATTGGTGTTAATTGCCCTGCTTTAATTTCATATTATTGAAATTCACTGAAACAGTCAATCCAAATATATTAATTCCAAATATTATATGGTCCTGAAATAAATAATTAAAAACTCTTGGCTCACAAGGTGTAAAGTATTGTAGCGGATGGAACTGCTGCAGCAATAAGCAGTGTGTAGAATACTGTTTGCAGATTTTGGGGCAATAAAATGTGGTATCTTCTAGGAAAGAACACGTGCCTGTGCTTGTCCCTGGATGAAATTCACACTTATATCATCCAGATGAAGTCAGTAAAGTTACTGCAGTTGCCTAGGATTTCATCCAGCACAGTCTTGCCCAAAGTATGTTTCTTCAGTTGAGCTCCCCACGTCTCTGGAAAACCTGGCTTACAGAAAATTGCCAGCAGTGTTTAGGATTATAAACTACTCGACAGGTCTGATTTGCATTTTATCTCTTTTCTTTACAATAGCTTTGGGACAGATCATGCTCTATGTCGATGGCATGAATGGAGTAATAAATCATAATGAAACCATCCAGTGGCTGTACACACTTATTGGGTCGAAGGTAAGACACTCTCCAAAATTCTTAGTTTATATGATTTTGCTGTTCTTTAAATGCATTTTATTTGTATTACATATGCATTTCGGGTATAAACAGACTGCCTTTACTAAATGAGTACAACATACTCTTCATGGAAACCAGGGCACACTGAGCTGTTGTTTCTTTTTGGCCGATTTTATACTCTTTTTATACTGATTTTATTTATTTTATATACTGATTTTATTACTC
This sequence comes from Psittacus erithacus, assembly GCA_009867235.2. NCBI lineage: Eukaryota > Metazoa > Chordata > Aves > Psittaciformes > Psittacidae > Psittacus > Psittacus erithacus. Next base: position 18,495 of record WYDI02002911.1, on the reverse strand, counting down.
TGCTTTTAGAAGCAAATATACCCAAAATGCCCTCATTACTGTCTGTGCTGCCATTAGAGTTGACCATGGAAAAGATTTTTTTAATCTTGCGGTTGTCATTCCCAAGACATTCTTTGGAACCATTTTTGGGGATGTTTTTTTTTTCACCTTTCTATTTTATGAATGCAAATCCTTTTCTACAGTTTCACCATTCTACGCTGGTCCACTTTGTTGAGCATTGAGGGAGAACAATTCAGAGTGACTTCCTCCTTGAAATAGAGCAGAGAAGGATAGGCTTCCTTCTTAGACCAGAACAGAATTAGATAGAATAATTCAGTTGGAAAGGACCCACACCTATAATCTAGTCCAACTGCCTGACCAGTTCGGGGCTGACCAAAAGTCAAAGCATGTTATCAAGGGCATTGTCCAAATGCCTTTTAAACACTGAAAGGCTTGGGGCATCATCCACCTGTCTAGGAAGCCTCATGCAGTGTTTGACCACCCTCTCAGTAAAGAAATGCTTCTTAATGTCTTCTAGAAGACAAAGTTTGGTACTTGTCTACAGGAGAATCTTTGTTGGTCCTTACCTACAAGGAGGCAAAAGCTGAAGGTCAGAATATATGCCACTTGAGTTTGTCTTCTCCAGTGCAGTAGTGATTTATATAGTGCACCACCCACTTTGAAGGTCATCTTTACCGGAAGCCGAAAAGAAAGAAAACAAAATCTGCTGCTGTGCCATCTTGGAGGGCCATAGGGTAGGTAAAACCACAAATGCACCGTTCTCCAGTCTGTTGGCTCTCCAGCTTTAGAAAGTTTAAGGCCTGCAGGGACTGCTGCTACTCTTGTCACATAGACTTGCTTGGGATAGATCTATGATAGACAGATAGATAGATGGATAGAACCAATAGACAGAACATGATATCTTAGCTATTGTTAGCAGCTCAAAAATTGCTAAGAAATTTCCAGAACTGTTTCCTCAAGTGGCTGAGTAGCAGAAAGTTGCTGTTGGATAGTGTAGTGGCATAGATGTGCTGCTGCTCTCCTCCTTTCCCGTGATAGTTTTTATAACACAAGGACAAAAAAGAGCTTGGTGTCCCAGGGACCTTTTTTAACCACTAAAGATTTTTTTTCTACAGTATGAAAACTTCACTGCTGCATCGGATTACCAAGTCAGAGAACAGAGGCTGCTGTATTGAAAGAACTGATTTATCTTGATTTATGTTCACCTATATCGGTAGAAACATAAAAGTAAGATAATTATGGTTATGTAACAAGCAAAAAAGGAAAAAGTGTTGCCATGTCCATGATTATTTTGACTCTCTAATGCACCTAATGGGAATGGTATGGAAGAGAAACACAGCTGCTTTGCTACCTTGTAGATTAAATTCTGTCTAGATTTCCTTGACCAGAGTACTTCAGCTCTCGGGTCCTTAGGCTCCTTTCTCCCTCCCCCACCACCAGTCAGAATGATTATCTCCATGTCCTGGCTCAATGCCTGCAGCTGAGGAATGCAGGCAATGTGCTTTGAATAGTTTGGTTTCAGGTAGCATCAAAGTTGCTTTTTCGTTATTCTTTGACTGTCTTGGAAGAGATCTAAGTCCCTGTCTATATGCCAGAACTTAACCAATGTATGGCAGGTTTACTGTCAAAGTGTGGTGGGACAGCTGCTTCATGCACTTAAAGGTGGTTTTGACTTTCTGTGAAAAATAAGCCCCTGGAATTTGCAGCGCTTCTACAGTCTGATGTGCAGCCTTGCTATGCTGATGCTTTCTTCACAGCAAAAGTTTTGGAACATCATGTTAACACTGCTGGACAAAAAATGAATAGTGAAATTGCCAGTTAGGTCCTGGGACAAATCCCTATGATAAGATGCAGGAGGAATACAATCATTTTGCTGCCATGTCTGTGACACATGTTTTCTCCCCTTCTCAAAAGCTCTGACAAGGCTTAATATGCTATAATTTGGTACCCAGTTCAAAGATCACCTTACATGTGTCTGGTAATACTTTTGTAATCTTAATCTTAAATGACTCGTTTGTTAGTGGGCAGAAGGAGCCTTCTCTGATATTGTGTAGGCCCTAGATTAGAAATTTGAAGATAACAGTACTCTTCTTCTGCCATGTTATTTACAGAGAAGAACATTATCAGCACATCCCAGAATCTGTGGGCCACTGCTGGTTCCTTGCAAGACACATCCAACCATGTGTGTCTGCACCAGTGTTTGCCACTGGCCTTACACAGGCTGGCTGTGGACTGTTTTTCAATCATCAATGGTTAATACGTCCCTGGAATAAAACATTTACAGCATAATCCCAATTTAAATGTGCATCACTGCTGTTTCATCATTAGTTATTTAGGCAGCAATTAGTCAGTCTTTCCTTGTTTTACAAAACATTCAAGTATGTTCTTAATTATAGGTGTATGGTTTCATGCTGTTGGCTTCCAGTGAACTTTAATACATAACTGAGGTCAGCAAAGTACTGCTGTATGAGCGCAGAAGAGGGCTATAGCAGGGCCAAGGCTCTGACAATCTTATATAAGCTAGAAGTTACATAAATAGGAAATACTTGCATCAACTGAGTTTTAGCATTCATTGGGAGCATGGAGCATTCATGTGAGATAGTTTGCTTTTTAAAAGACAAATCTAGGAGTCAGTGAATGTTAGTTAACAGTGCTTTAAGAATTGCTCTGAATTTTTGATTTTTTTCTATCTGAAGTGAGTAATCTAACCTGTCCAGGATGTTGCCTTAACTGACATGTTTCAACCTTACAGCATCTGGGAAATGATATTTCACCACTTTCTTGGTGTTTCTGCCAGCTATACATTGCTGCTACTGAAGCTGGAATTAAATTTTTGTGTTGTATTGCAAGTTATATTTAACCTGGTTGTAAAGGGACCTGAGGCATTTGTTTATGCTGGCAGCTGGCACCCCATAACCCTGTGGAGGCCTATGGTGGATCACTTGCAGGTAGAGTCTTGGTTTGATAATAATGGCAAGGGCTGTTGGAAAATTTATCTTAACCAAAGCAAGGGACAGCAGGTTAAAGACATACATGCACTAAGCCTTATTAAGCCCTTATAATGTATTTTTCATCTGTTAGCATCTATGAGGTCATATATATATGTATATATATATGTATATATATATTTACTTTCATATGTGTTGGTATTCCCTCTGACCTGGTAACAGAAAGCATACAGCACTGTATCAGTGCCTTATCCTCTCCAGGAATAACTACTGAGTGTTTACAAAAAGTGCATTTCTGAACCAAAGATCTTGGAAAAACCCCAGGTATTTTTATCATCTATTAGAGAAGCAAATGTTCATTTGCATCACAAACCCACAGGCTTTTGCCATTCTGCCGCAATCTTCAATGGCATGTCTAAGGTATTAAGTGGTCCAAAACCTGAGTGTGGTTTCACCTTTTCTTTCCCTCCATTTCTGAATGCTACTGATAATTATTATTTCTTCCCATTTGATGATCCAGGCTGTTCTAATTTCCCCCAGGGAGCTAAAGCCCCTTTTTGGCATTGTATTCAGTGGAAAGTAATCCATTTTCAAAGTGATGCTCGGTAACCTCAGAAGACTGGGTGGAATGCTGGGCCCAGGCTGATACAGCAGGGTTGATTAAAGATTCCTATCTCACATATTGTTTTAATTTTTTTTTCTCCTACTTTGCTTCTGTCTGGGTCCTAGTTTGCGAGGTTAAATACAAACTTTTAACTAGCAAGTTGTTCCTTTAGCCTTGTGTGACTCTTTTTGCTTCCTTCGCTATTGAAGTAATGACTCTTAGAATGTTTTAAATTGTAATTCAATCAAAAAAAAAAAAAACAGTCAAAGCCCAACAAAAACAAAAAACTATTTCGAAGCAAAAGGAAAAAATCCTCAACATTGAAACAGAACGTGATTATAGTGGGAAAATTTGTTGGTTTCAAAAGAGAAGTCCAGTAGGGCTGCTTTTTTTGCACAGTGCCAGTGGCATGTTAAAACACACCTATGGATGGTAAGTCATTTTGTGAGAATTTTGAGATAAATAATATTCTAAGTCACAAAAAGCCCTGAAGTTGTTTTTACAAGTGAATCATTTAAGGTATGTAGGGATAAATACTTAATTTAAGAACTTGATTAGATCTGTCTCTATTTCACAAGTCATTTATGCGTGTGTTCAACTGAAGTCATAAGCAGGGCAGAGAATACCATATAACCTGAATTTGTGCTCTTCCTCAGGAAATTTCTCGCCAAATCTTATCCAAGTGGATGCTAAAGTGGGTCTATAAGTACATACCAAATAGTGGTTTGTAGTCATGGGGAAAGTTACAAGCGTAAAGGGCTCAACAGAAATGAATAGGACTAAAATAGTAGCATTAATAGTTCTAAAGCCCAAGGTATGTTGGATTAAATCACTACCAAAACTATACAGTGTACTCTTTTGTTGAGAATCCTGGAAATACAATGTATTTGCATCTCATTAACTTCTCTGGTATTATATAGTGTGTATGGATGATCTAGTCTGAGTTAACATTGCCTTGATGATAATGAATACACAGCCTGATCTTTATGAGCAGGTGGTTGTGTTGTAGAATTGTTCTGTGCTTTATTCCTAAGAGGTTTGGAAGTGATCTAGAAAAAGTGACCAGTTAAAAGAATTAAGCACCCAGGAAAAAAATTATGCGACTTGGGCACCTACTGTGGTTAATTCCACAGGTTGTCGCCTTCTCAGTCTGCTGCCTTGATAGTTAACAAACTCTTCTGACAAATAAGACCCTACCTACGGCTAATGTACAAGCTATTTAGATTGTATTGTCTCTCTTACCTCAAGCCACAACTCTCATAAGTCTTTGGTTTTGTTCTGTTTTCAAGTCTCACCAGGTAGAAGTGTCAGTTAGATGTCAGTTTTATAGGCTTTCAGGCTCCTTTGCTTCCTGCAAGGGTTCTTTTTAAAGTTGAGATCTCTCCTTGAGCCCTAATGTCAGTGTGGTCCCACCCATGGGCTGCCCTGCACTTGAGACCCTGAGCTGTGAGGAAGAGGTACAATGAGTTCAGTGAAACTCTGAACATGCATGTCATGACTCTTAAATTTAATCTTCTGGGCATTTGGGCACAGAACTATTGTTATGAAAATGGTTGTGTGAGGAAGAAACAAAATCCTAGATTTATAGTAACTTTCCTACTTCCTGCCTTTCAAGGGCTTGAGCCAATGCTCACCCGGGTCGCCTGAGAGCTTCCCTCCTCTTTCACTCAGAAACTGTAATGCTGCTGTTGCATGAAGGGGGTTTATTTTGAATTGTATTTAATTAGTGCTTTGAAGATAAAGATCAGGATGTTGCAATAAACTTGGAATATGATACGCCAGCCAATGCAGACTACAGTATGGACTTGCTTTGGTCTGTCCGACTCAGCAGACAGACTGCTATGAGTGCTGCTGCTCTTTACCAACCTTGTTTGTGGATGAGTTTCAAAGTCACTCCATCAAACATGAGTTTGCAGTAGTCCAGTCCTGCAGAAATAACTATTCCCATAGCTCCATCTGTTGCATTCACTTCTGAGTATTTTGAAGGGATAAATGAGCTATCATAGATTAAGGTGATACTAGAAAAAACATAGTTCCCCCATATCGTATCAGAGATCTGATTTCAACTTGTTTGAAGTGGAGAATGGGAAAATGTAATGATTAACTGCCAACAACATGGCAAATGTACAGGGCCACCTTTTCACTCAGTCTCATCTGTTCAAATCTGTATGAGCAAATGTCATGATAGTGATGAGTGAAATATGTCCAAACATTTCCAGAACATACTGTACCTCTATGTAGATGTACAGATTTCTTGTTGTGAAGGAAAGGCATGAAGAAAGAAAAAAGCATGTGTTATACTAGTACTGAGGAAAAGAGGGGCGGGAACATATAAAACAACCTAAAGTCAGTACTAGCTTTTAGAATTACCTTTGTCTCTCTCATTGCAGTAGTTCAGTGTCACAGATGTGTGCTCACCAATGTGAACGATAACAGTTGTGAGCAAATTACTGTGTCCTACTGAGCCCTAGCTAGTAACTAATAGAAAACGGTATTTTCTATTTGCTACTAATGTTTTCTAACAGGCATTATGTCCAGCATTCCTGTGAAGAGGGCACAGTTGGAAAGTTTGTCTCTATTGAGAGATGAGACTGAAGAAAATGGAGCCTGCTTTTTCGAGGGTGCTTCAAGCCACCAGTGTGAAAACTTTTTCGACTACAAAATCAATTGCCTGAAGAAGAAAAATGCAAAATTTTCAGTCTCAAGTTGTCAGATGGAAAAGAGTGAAGATATATGAAATAGTCTCTCAAAGGCTAAAAAAGCAGCTGGTTGTAATCCAAGCTTATAGTACACAGCTGAGATTTTTATGCATATTCTAAACACAGAAATCAGCTTGGCCAGTGTAAAACACATTACGGTCATTATGCCAACCCTTTTGGCATAGCTGAGTTATCATTTTGCGGAGTAAAAATACTATTATTCCTAAGTCAGGAGTTAAGTGAGCTGCATTTTAAGAAGTAATTTAAAGTTAAAATAAGCAGTTATGTCTAAATCTTTTCTAGAAGCACTATTTCATAAACTCAGATGTATAATGCTTCAGTTTGCAGGGTTGCCTGTTTTCTGGGCCCTGTTTCTGTTAGGCGATACAAGGATGTATCTTCTCTGGCAATGGCTATGGTGACTGGTAGGGGGCATGTGAGCTATTAGAAAGTTTTGATGAAGAACGGGAAAGCTCTTGCGGCGCATAGTCAGTTGTTGAAATGCCACCAAACTCAAATTTGTTTGGTCAGTGAGGTTAAGTGATGTAGTTTGTTTAATCTATTTAATAGTTAAAATAAGTGTATGTGAAAAGCCCAGGTAAATAAAGCTTCATAATGAAGTACTTCCTCTGAATGTCTGCATGTTTGGTTTTTTTTATCATAATCATTCCTCTTTAGTCGGACCCACTCAGTCATGTTGATGTCCAGTTACGTGGGTTTTTTAGCACTGTTGCAGAACTGCACAAGTAACTGCTTCTTTCTGCAGGCACCTCTATGTGTCCTGAGGTGTAGGCATCCTGGTGGGAAGCCAGCTGACAATCCTTCCTTGCTTCCCTAAGCTCTGTTCTCCAAGACCAATACTGCCAAATTCAACAGCTTCTGGCACTGAAAGGAGATTTTGGAATTCATTTCAATCTGATATAGTAGTATGCATTATCGGATATGGCTGTAGATTAAACTAGCTGTTGTGTCAGTCTGTTGGATGACTGACTGTGGGTTATATGTTTATATTAATCAGTGAATGGGTGTCAAAAAACAAAGTCATAGGCTCATGTCAGTAATAAATACTATTTGTCCTCTGTCCTTGTATCCCCATTTCATTAAGCCACTGAGCAAATCCTTGCAGGTACGATCAGCAGATGTACTTTCATGCAATAAGGCCTTGAATGACGGGGAGCAGAGCCCATGTATATGCCATGTGCGGTACATGAGATAGATCATTATGAAAACTAAGAAAATGCACCACAGTGAATGGGTAAGTTTCCAGAAAATGCCAAGTACTGGTACCTCACCTGTACTTATTGCCAAGTTGTTATATTGTTCCTCTTCCCTTTACATAGTGAGACCAGTATAAAAAGCAAACCTGGCATCCAGATCTTCTGAAGCTTAGTTACGTGTCCTGATTTTAGACAGAGCTTTCGGTTGTTCTGCCAGCAGAAAGCAAAGGGCTGTATATTTGTGTGCACTGCAATTCCAGTTCTGTAGGAAGAAAGGTGTTGGTCAACCTTGTGTATTCTTCAATGTATATTAATACTTTGGACGATTATGACTGTTAAAAAGGTATTATGGTAAATTTTTACTTCAAATCCGTCAGATTTGAAGAATGTAGGTAGCCTTTCCTGATCTTGGAGGTAGCCTTTCCTGCATTGTTGGTGTGGATCCTTTTTACAGGATTTTGCAGAAATGCAAGTGCAGTTTGTAAGGAAACTATAGAAGAAATTCCACACAAAGTTCAAACTTTTGGCTGTGCAAGGATCTCATGCTCCTCTAAAAGTATGAATTCAATCCACTGGGCACTTTGTGTCTGCTGATGTGAGGCATATAGGGTCCATCTTTTTCTGCAGAGCTGTGCTGCTTGATCTTCTCTCTCCAGTTTGTTGGGTTTTTTTAATATCCTATCTTTTGTAAGCTTCTTGAGACAGAAACTGAATTAATGAATACTGCATTGCCTTCTTAAATTCATCTTAATTTTCTTCTTACATCAGTCTCTATGCTGGTTTCCATACATATAATGCATTACTGGAATCCTACCTACGGGAGAGAAAGTGCTATCCAACATTTTTTGCAGCGTCATGTAAACCAGATCTGAGACAGTTCAGCCAACACAGCAGTTAATATACCAGTGTTTTGCTTGTAGCTTAGCCTGGAAGAATGGCCCAGCTAGGGATGGAGACCATACACTGGGAGACCCAGCCTGAATCCAGCTTCCAGGCACATTCTTGAACCAGTTTCCAAATCCCTTTGTGCCCTGGTCCTTCATCTGGAAAATCGGTATTTGGATTTTAGAGCCCTGAGGGAAGAGCATGAGGGAGTGGAAGGACAGATTATATGTGTTGAAGACAGATACATAGGTGAAAGTTAAACCTAATACTAATTGTTACCATATCTGTCCTTCTGGCATCACTCAAAAATGCTTGTCATTCCTTTATTTAGATATAGTTGTTCTTTAAAGCAACAGCTACTAGCTAAAGGTACTTGGATAACAATAAAAAATATGCTGTATCGAAAATGGAAACCACCAAAATAGATATGATGGCTTTATATGCAGCAGGTAGTGCACCCCAAGGAACCTCTGAGTTGCAGCCAGGTCATGTTCCTCACAAGCTTATTGCCCTAGGACTCATCGTGGTTACCTAATAGATTTCATGTTCTTCTCAATTACAGAACTAGTACTTAGGGAGGAAGATGTCTCTGTGGACTTCAATTACTTTTCATAAGATCAAGATCAATAGAAAGGTTCTCTTATATGTTTTCTTCCTTCTTCCCCCCCGCAGTCCTCTAGTAGTAGTTTATATATATAAAGATTTCAGAATAATTTCCAGCACACCAGCAGGTTCTGTAGCTGGCTCCCAAGATTCACTGAAATGAGTCTCGTCTGGATGTGCTGTGTACTTTCTTTCCATATTCTGATCCTCTTTGATCACAGCAATTGAACAAGGAGTTCAGATGCTTCCTGGTTTTACACCCCACTCCTCACCCCCCATTTTTCTTTTTGAAAACCACATTAATGAAAAAAAAAGAACATGGTATTCAACATAAAAAAATGCTGTTAATACCTCAGCCAGCATGAAAGATTTTTGGGTTTCTTCTTTCTAAAAGACAGAACTATAGCAAATGTATGCTTTGTCTTTTTCGCTTACAGCAGCATGTAGCCACTTCTTTCTTTAGTTTTGTAATACAATTAAAGCAACCTCTCAGAAACCATTTTTTCTCCCCTGCACTTTAAATTTCACTGTGTGGTTGTCTAAGCATCTTATTGCTGTGATTTTGGAAGGAAATGCAACACTTTGCTAACTTGCAGTTTGAATGCTTCCCGAGTTGAGCTTTATATATGACAGCCTTTCCTGCAGAATGTAAGTTGAAACAGTGAATGGGACAACAGACCCCTACAGGTATTAACTCATGAAATTGCCTCAGAATTGTTAATTCTATGTGGTTCTGTTCACCCTGTTTCCCTTTAAATAGAGATAATAGAATTCCACTTCATATCTTTTTCTCCTCTGTGTCACCTCCACTCTCTGTGGTTTGCAGTGTTTTATGCTCAGGTCGCTTCTTTTTGTCTTTCTCATTGCAGTCTAGCTTTCCTATATACATGCTCTTCTCCTGCTTAGTGTTTGTTGGGCCAGTCTTCCATGCACAAGGGAATTATAGAAGCCCCCTGTAGTAAAGATTCTGTGTGGCTGTTGGGAAAAGATGTGATAGCCCACCTGAAGTTACATTTGCTTCTAGATCTACACTGCCCTTTGATTTGCTCAGCTGTGGATCTGATAGTGAGATTTGTGCCAAACTTGCTTACAATCATGATATACTTCAACTTTCATTACTGGCATGCACGATATCCCTTCTCCTCCCTTTTTATCCCCTTCTGATGTGGGGATGCAATGTGAATGTGCAAGTTTAGTTTCTGACAACAGAAGATCTACATTCAGAGCACCGCATCAGACAGAAAGTGTCAGTTCACTAAGTAGAATATGTCAGAGGATAGCCTTGCCATTTACAAGGATGGGTTTGTATAGGAAAGACAAGAGCTCAGAGGGCATCTCAAGGCGTTGGGCTACAGAATCTGAAAACTGAGCACAAGATTTTCCTGATGTCATCACCTGATGTAGTATTACTGCAATTACTCATCTAGGAGATTGTTTTGTTTTTCTTCCCTTTTGCTCAGAAGGGTGGGTTAGGTTATTCGTCATTTTTGGCTAAACCAGCGCAAAGTTATGTGGAACAGATGGACATCACCAGACTGCCTTTACCTACAGGTCATTAGCACAGCATGTTTTGACAGGTTTGAATAGTTCAGTGTCAGTCTGCATCAGTTACAATATTATGGATGTTAAAGCACTGATAGCATTCTGCCGTTTCAGTTATTCTCTAGTTCCAGTGCAAATATGAAGCCTAAAAAAGCATCCTTCCCATTGCCTTCCCTTTCAGAGGGTTGCTTTCTAAAGTTTTTGCAGCAGCTTGCCCTTCCTCATGGAAGTGAGTTGTGTTTTGAGATGAATAAAGGGAGATATTTCACTTATTGAAGCTTCAGGAGGTTTTAGATTTACCCTTTCCTTTGAAACCGTGCTATTAATGCGCATGTCTGATTTCATGTTAAATCTGGCTTTGTCAATAAAAAATCATTTGCTTAAATGTCCTGTATCTTTAGAACCAAAGGAAAATGAAAATTTGGAAGCATTTATAGTAGATATTAACGCATCCTGCCTCCACCCGAGGTTGCTGCTTTCCTGCATGGGTATGGACGCATGCAGATGAACAGTGACACTCATTTTCTCTGACTGCTTGGAAGAAGCAGCATCATCAGTGGTGACCACCGCATGCCTGCAGCAAGTGACAAACAAGAAAGGAGACTAGACAGGACATGTTTTGTATGACCAAGATGCAGGAAACACTGCAGCTGTTCTCATGTAGAATTAAAAAAGAATATCATTGCTGGAAACAAAAAAGCAAGCTGTCTGCCTTAGAAAAGCCATCCCACAGCACCACCTAGCAGACACAGATGGGTCGGAATAAGCAGATTGAGGAAAAGACTGGAGCAGAATGTTACTGGGAGAGTACAGTGTTGAGCAGGATTGTAAACTGTTCCAACTAATATCTAGTGCATGTCATTGATTCAATCTGAGCTGTGCTGTCCTTCCCTCATGGAACTGTTACCCTTTAGTATCAGATATTTGTAGCTTGATGCAGCTAATTAGTCCCTCTGCATAGTTAATTAAATTCATCTTCAGTATGTTTGGGGGTTTTTGACTCTGCAGTTGTGTTCTTTGGCCCCATGTATTCTTTAACACACCTAGCTTAAGCAGAGTGATGGCATTGATTTTCTTGTCATTTATGTTCTTTTCTGTATTAGTCCAATCACCCTGCAGCCTGTTCAGGAATACTGCCAGAGCCCAGACTTTGTGCACAGTCCTGCTTTCATGGCTGGGGTAGACATATTAGAAAACAATTAAGCTACAGCTGCTGGCTGCCTCCATTTTTAAAATTATTTGATTGATGTGTCTGCTTTTCTAGGGGGGGCAGAAGATGAACTTGCTTTTGGGCTGCAAGCATGAAGTATTTATTTGTGAAACTGTAGGAGCCTATTGCCTTTGCTTTGTTACTTGGTTAATCTTTTTCATCTCCATACCTTAAACTGCCTTTTAACCTTCACCCTGCTGTCCTAAACAGGTGGATATGAAAGGCTCCAGCAATTCCCACTTGCGAGAGGATGTCTAGGAGCTCAAAGGACTGCAATTCAGGAAGTGATTTCAGAGCACATGCTATAGTCAGTTACGTTGAACTAGAGCAGCAGTAATCTTCCTATGAATTGTACTGTGGATATATGGGTTACAAAAATTGTGATTTGGTAGTAGGAAAGAGTAGTAGGACATTCAGCTTGCAACGGTTTTTACTTTGGCACTATGCATGTAGGCAGATCTGCTTTTTACTATACAGAAGTAGTACAGAGAGATCTCTGGGAGAAAGACTGAAATCTGGTTCTGTGCAGGCTCAGAGATCTTATTTTCCTGGTTAAAGCAGACAGCTGGCTATCATGATTCTTAATTGTCTCTGTAGCATTTAATAATAATAATCATCATCATCATCATCATCATAGTTATTATTCAGAGACAGGAACTGTATAACTATATCTGTATGTGGACACCTAAAATATTCTTTCAGATACAGTGAGGTATTTTACTTTTATGAAAGGAAATGTGCCTATTCACTACTTTGGAAAATTAAAAAAAAAAAACAAAACAACAAACCCACAAACTTTTTTTTCTGGTATTTCCGTGATCAGTGTGGTAATATCTTTCATGCCCTTCACACAGTTGCTCCATGATACTTCTCATCTCTTTGTGGAATTCTTTAGATGTTTAAGTAAACGTTCTTTTTCAAGTGCAGTGAGAGCCTGCAAGGAAATATTTTCTAAAAGCAGGCAAACTAACACCAAAAGTAGTAGTTCAGTGTGATTTTAGTAATCTCAATAAATTCATCTCTTCAAAAATTGTACTCTACTGAGTTGAAAGGGTCAAATCTCAGTTACATTTACTTTTGGCTAAATCCATAGGAACTATTCCCATCAGACATTACACAGCTACCGCAGTGCATTTCAGTTGATCTTTCTGGGATACAAAGGATCATGTTCTGCAGCAGTTTATTTTACTGCTTTTGTGGACTCCTACCCCTCATTAGGGCATCACTGTATTTACTGATTTCTCTTGCAGTTACTCTTGACTTCAGAAAAAAGTGGGAGTAAATCTGTTGTGGTTACTTGAGGGAAAAGAAAGGCCTGGGTTTTTTTTTCTTCTTCTCTCTCTCCCTATTTCCATATGTACTGCTCCCAAAGAGCTAAAACAACAGCCTAAAACTGATCTATGATGCAAGTCAAATCACTGCTGATTATGATCTCATGCTTCTGTGGGTTCAGCTCTTTGAGTGACCGTAGCACTTACTTGGCTAAAAACTATACAAGTCCCAGATGCTGAATAATTCTGAAATGCTACATCTCAAATATGTTTCATTCTGACAATAATGAAACTGAAATGTGCGTTAAATAATGCCACAATAAAGGCGTGTCTGACTCTGCAGTGGCTTGACCAAATGTGTTTAGTCCTCAGGTTCAGAGTAGGGCACTGAAGAAGGTAAATGAAGAGGAATTTGGGCCCTGCTGCTCTGCTAGCTGCTCCCCCGTCCTGGTCACCCCTTCTGCAAACCCTGATAGCTACAGCCTTCTGGGAATATACAGGCGTATATTTGGTTTCAGTTACCTTAGCACATTGCTGTTTGGTAATTTTAGACGTGTGGCAAGAATGATCGTGTTTCAGGTGAGTTTGGAGGTTGCCCTGTGGTACTTCTAGGACTCTGCTATCTCACTTGGGAGATAAGGAACCTATTTCAGGCTCATCTTTAAGCTGTACATCCAGATTTTCAGGAAAGTAGGCAAAATGTGTGTGAGATCAGAAGCCCTACTGCTCCTGTCAGTTTGGGAAGTGAGTTTCCGAGTCTTGAATACTTGTCGTAGCCATGTTCTGAATCTGCTGTGTAGAAAACGTTTCTAACCCTTTTGGTGTGCCATTGAACTAGGCTGAAATGAAGGATTGCTATCACCATGGTGCTGCTGGAGAACTGAAGCACAAATTCTGTGTGACATAGGAGGTTCATTAGCAAGCCACGCATTATTCTCTTAAGTGCTTCTTCAGTCACTTACTCTACAATATTACAGATGTTTACTGTAATCCCAGACCACACTCTGGTGTACAGAGAACTCCCAAAATCTCATTGTATAAAAGTCACAGGTGATCTGTGAACTGGAAAGTACATTTTGGATATCTGTATGAGCATCTGAATCTTAATGCATGTGGGACTCCTCTGTTACATGGAAATTAGGTAAACACTGCGCTCTAATGAAAATAGCAGGTGTTATGGATCTTTCTGCACCCTCATGTCCCTTCAGTATGTGTGTTCGTGGGGTGGTATGAGCGTGTGAAAGAGAGACAGGAAATAAGTTACAGGTGCCAAGCTTTGAAAAATAAGACTTGGGCTCTCATTTTTTTTATTCATGTTTTTGTCATAGCTGTCATTATTTAGTCACATTTAATCATTTAGACATGGTCCTGGACAACTAGCTGTGGGTGGCTTTGCAGGGAGTTGGACAAGGTAACTTCCGGAGAGGCCCCTTCCAAAGTCAAGCCTTCTGATAATTACTCAAAGTTCCTCCTCCTTCTTCTGCTGGAGTGGTACCCACATACATATGCCTTATATTTTGAAGAAAACTGTAAAAGACAGATTTTTTTATGAGTTTTAACACAGAAATTTGCTTTTAGTCAGAACTGCAGGTGGGATCTGAACATGGTAATGTACCTGAATATTGGATTTAATTCATTTTCCCAAGCTATATAGAAACACTTCAATTTTTATTATTGAAGCAGGAGTCTGAGGGGTCTCTTTGAACCTCTTTCTCTTTTCTCTGATTCCAAACCAAGCATACATCTGTGTTTGTTTGACTGTTGTAAAAGTGAGGGTGGATGTGATGAGTTTGATTCATGCAAGTCATAGGAAAGAGGTAGCTCGAGATAGAGGAATTACATTATCTCCTTGAATATTGAAATGTGTTTCTCTTACAAAATAGTTATCAATGTGATATGACAGTACTATTGCCTACCATAACATTATGTAATCTTGCCCTTCTCCAGCTGCATGCAGAAGTTGCATACCCACTAGCATTTATGAAAACCAAAACATAAAATATCTCCGTGTCCTTCTTTCAGTGAAAAAGAGAGTTAGAATAATGTGAAATTGGAAGGGCTGTATAATTAAGCATTGCCTTAGCTAATACACAGTAACTTGTGCCCTCATAAATACAGCTTCTAAATGCTAGCTGCTTGGAAGATTCTGCCACTTAGCTCAGAAACCTGCAACATGTGTCTGAGCTTAGTTACATTTCTGTTTTCATCATGGAGACCTGTGAATTTGGAAAATCAGCATTTAGACTATACTGATGATGTGAATTCAATGTGAAAATAGCCACCTTTTCCAGACTTGGGAATGCTGCGATAAATAGATGGTTGCTGTAGAAATATGGCTGCTTCCCTTATGTATAGATGCTCTTCAGAAAGCAGCTTTATTCATTAATTTTATGTGGCAGATTGTCCAAAGGTACATAAATGGGTCTGGTTTTGCAGTCAGATCACTTCTTCTGAGTTCC
Source organism: Psittacus erithacus (assembly GCA_009867235.2). Taxonomy (NCBI): domain Eukaryota; kingdom Metazoa; phylum Chordata; class Aves; order Psittaciformes; family Psittacidae; genus Psittacus; species Psittacus erithacus. Next base: position 3,057 of record WYDI02002911.1, on the reverse strand, counting down.
TTTTTGTGCCTCATAATACTCAGAAGTTTGAGAATACATTCTATACGCACAGTGAAATACTAGTACTCTTACAGTAATAAGCGATATATATACACACATATCTCCTTTCTCTAGTTTTTACTTTGGTTATTTTTTCAAGAGAAGTTTGTGGTGGGTTTGTTCCATGATTTTATGTATGATGTTTGCTCTTTCAACAGTTTTATTATGTCAGTAGTTCAAACCACTACTATGTTGCTTTTTAGAGTATCTAAAAAGGATAACCTGTTAACAACTATTTGCTTCAGAAAGATGTCACAATAGACAATATATCAGTCTGGACTCTTTTGTTAACACATTGTCTGCAACCATTTCCACACATTTTATACATAGGTTGTCTTGATTTTGAGTTTTGCTATTGAAATGTTGTCTATGAGATTGTACAGTGTAAGAAACGCACTGCCAACCATATCATTAAATTTACAGGGGTTTTCAGGTGAAGTTATATAAACCCAGCCATAGTTTTGGTATTTAATATGAGTACTTTTTAATGGAACTGTTGAAAGAACAAATTTCACGTGCATAAAACCACAGAATAATAACAGAGTAGTTTTCCACTGTACTTGCAGATTCAAATAGTTTTTTCCCCTAGGGCCCTTGAACTCAACCTTGATATTATTTAAACAGGACATCGCCAAGGCTACTAACTCTCGCAAATTGTTTCATGAGCAGTAGGACTAATGAAGCAATTTATTATCTGTGTTCTTCTCCTTCCTTGCTTTTGACTTCTCATCCCACAAGCTCTCAGTACCATCAGTTCTGCCGTGTGTCCCGTGCCTGACTGTGGTACAGCTGGCAGCCTTCAGTGTGGCTGGTGGGAAGCTACATGAGGACTAATTTTCTAGCTGGCTCCCTTGCAAAATGCCTGGTAACTGCTTTTTCTTTTATGAGAATGCTGACTTAGGTTCTTTTGTAATGCAGTTTTCAATTTGAGTAGGAACATGGCTTAATTGCTGTTAAAGATGACTGAATTCAGTGGGCAGGTGGCATAATTACAGGGAAGAGTTAGTCTACAGGAGGACAGTGGGAGAGGCAGCACAACTGTCTAAGGAAAGAAGGCTGAAAATAGAGTGCTTCTCATGACCATTGTGTATTTGAGTGGGCTTAATCTTATAAGGAGTCTCTAAAAGAATGTCTCTGGTAGTTTCCTTATTTCTCTGTTTTCCTGTCTTTGACTATAATTCAGCCAAGCCAGATGAACATTTTATTGGTGAGGACTTTCACAGGGAGGGACAGGGTCACCTAAGAGCTCCACCTGGGCCATTCTATGGATTGGCCAGGAGGAAAACTAACTTCATGAAGATGCTGAAGCTATGAGATGCTGCTCTGTATAGCATTCCTGTATCAAACGTACTGCAGATCTGTGGCTTGTGAGACACTCCCTACCATTATTATGAGGATATTCATTTTTACATCACTTACAGACCAGCCAGTGTAAATCATAGGTCTAGCTATAATAGGAGGTGGGTCTCAGAAGAAGAACTGGTTTGGTGTGGAAATTCGATGTGGGGCAGGTAGGCTTTCTTCCACATAGTTTCTAATCACTCATGAAAATGATACAGTAGTGACTTAATCTTAAATCTGAAGCCTGCATTTGCAACGTAAAATATTTCAGAAAACACATTAGTAAAATATTTACTTGGAGGCTTAAAAAAATTAAAATAAGATGCAGTGTTACATCTTCTATTTGCCTTTCAAGTTCACAGTACTTCAGCTTTCCCATATGTAAAATGTGATAAATCACAGCATGCTTCATAGAATTGTTGCGTGACTTGATTATTTGTAGTTGGCTTTTGGATCCTTCATAGAATCATACAATAGAAGACTCTGGGGAGACCTTATTGCTGCCTTTCAGTACTTAAAAGGGGCTTATTAGAAAGATGGGAAGAGACTTATTGGCAGGGCCTGCTGCAATAGGACAAGAGGTGATGGTTTTAAACTAACAGGGGGAAGTTCAGGCTGGATGTGAGGAAAATTTCTTTACAATGAGAATAGTAAAATCCTGGCACAGGTTGCCCAGAAAGGTGGTGGAGGCACCATCCCTGGAAACACTCAGGGCCAGGCTGGATGTGCTTCTGGGCAACCTGATCTAATTCAAGATGTCCCTGCTCATTGCAGGGAGGTTGGAACTGCATGACCTTTGAAGGTCCCTTCCAGCACCAAACTGTTCTATGATTCTATGAATACCAGGCTGGAAGGGACCTCAAGGATCATTTGGTCCAGCCTTTCAAGGCAAGTAGAATGTAGAGTGCATGTCCCAGCACCCTATCCTTCCTAGAATACATGTCCCTATCATTCCTTAGTACATGTCCTTCCCAATCTTTGAAGTATCCAGCATTGGGGAATCCATCACTTCCCTCAGGAGATTATTCCAATTGCTTATTTTTTCTCATTGTGAAAAATCTTGCTTTTGTATCCAGTCAGAATCTCACCAGGAGTAACTTGTGCCCAGTCCACCTTATTTCCACATGACTCTTTGTAAAATGCTTTGCATGAGGTAACACATTAGTAACTTGCCTTAGTAATAGGTTATCTAATACCTTGTCTTTTAAAATCAGTTTCCTTTTGTCTTGAATACAGTGACATGAGTACACTGAGTACAGCAACAAGATTAAATGCCTTAAAAACCAAGGTGTCACTCAGCAGCTACATAACAAAAGCTGAAATAGCATGGTATAAAGGGGATTTCAGAGAGGGGAGTGGAAATAAAGTCCTGTCTGCAATTAAGTTCATAAAAACTCTTTTCCTCTCCCAGTTTTTTGGAGCACAGCTAAGGAAATATCAGCTTGGCCCTGCCCAAGGGAAAGAAGCTGCTGAAACTGCCATTCCCAAACCTTTCCTGTTGCCAGAGGTTCAGCCCAATGACCATCTGTTGAGGACAGAGTAGTTCAAGGCTAACATCATGCATCAATGTAGAGGGCTGGTGGGAAGGCTCGGCATGCAACTCTTTATCATTATAAGAAGAAAAAGGAAATGGTGCCAAAAGGTCTTAATAATTTCTCCTATGTAGGCACACGCCCC
>WYDI02002910.1:0-13267 GCA_009867235.2 Psittacus erithacus | reverse complement strand
GGCCTCCTCTGGACTTGTTCCAACAGTTCCATGTCCTTTTTATGTTGAGGACACCAGAACTGCACACGGTGCTGCAAGTGGGGTCATGTTAAAGCCTTCACTTTTGTTAAGACAAAATCCTATTTATGTGGCTTGATGGCCTCAGGGGACCTTTAAATGTTCATTTCCTTTCCCGAGTTCAGATATACTCAGCTCAAACCAATTAAGTTTCTTATCAAGCAAGAGGAGAATCTTGCATATAAATCTCTCCCATTTAAAGAGACACAGGAACCAGAAAAGTTTGGCAACCCCCATTACAACAGCAAGAAGCCCAAGAACATTTTTAACCTTTGCTTGTGAATTACATGACTCATGAAATTGAAGATCTCACAGCAGAACTCTGCAACTCTCATTTGTTTTCCCCAATGTGTTGATTTCTGTATTGACCATGCCCCCAGGTCCATTTGCTGGCCTGTTATTTGAAAAACAAGCAGCATCTCATATGTGGGCACCATGCTTCTGTGGATTGCAGAGCCAATATCTGCAGTGCTGCAGCTAGGCTGTTAAAGCCAGAGCGTCTTCAGTAATTGAACCCTCCACCACTTGAATGATAATGCATGTTTTAAACAGATTGGACTTAAAAACTACAATGAGCATGGCAGAAAAAGCTTAGAACTGAAAAAGAAAGATAAGTGTTAAAGGCCAGGTTGGACAGGGCTTGGAGCAACCTGCTCCAGTGTGAGGCATCCCTGCCCATGGCAGGGGGCTGGAATTGGATGATTTTAAGGCCCTTTCCAACCAAAACCATCCTATGATGCTATGAACATAAAAGGAAGTGTTACAGAGTCTCCTCTGTGCAATGAGAGGGGGGCTAGACAGAAGAGGGTCCAGAAGAGGTGGCTGCTGATGTTGATTTAAAAGCAGACTTCAGGCTACTCATTGCTCCGTGCTTACCCAAAAGACACAGAATCCCATGCCAATGGGACAGCGGGTTACAGAAGACATTTCTGTTAGCAGGAGGAGTCTGAAAACCAGTCTTCTGTGCATGAGAGAGGAGAACGAGAAACCTTTCTGAATCTTCATATACTTTATTGAGCATAGATTGATGATATATTACTTAGAAAGTGAAAAAGCACACTAAAATGCAAAAATCTTTTTAGTTTGGTGGAAAAATAAGTCATGCACAGTGAAAAACAGCCACCTCTGAAGTGAAGACAGGAATATCTTATAAAGATAAGTTAATCTCAGGTGAAATTGCTTTTCTGTAAGACTGAATCTATATGAAAGCAATAAAGGGAAAATCCAGTGCTCATATCTTTTCAAAGAAGAAAAATGTCCATCTCTATAGGTTTCTAAGCTCCTCTGGTAGAAATAACTGGCAGTACCTCTTCATGGCAACATAAAATAGTGACAGTGTCTCACTGCAGCCATGTGAAGATCCATTGTGGAGGCAGAAGTGGGTTGTCACAAGTAGGGAATTAGCATCAGAGGCAATGCCCACCCTAAACATGCTGCCAAGGTACCCAGGAGAGCCCTTGAGCTTCCATCAACGCAAACTAGAATACGTATTGATTGGCTTTGGGGATGAGATTAAAGAAGCAGCGATTGTCCCTCTGTAATTTATAGATTACTGGTGACACCGTCGCTTCTGCAGTAGCATCCTTCTCCCATGATTCACCCTCATCCCTATCAAGGATAAATGTGGTTTGAGAGAACTGAAGCCGGAGCCAATCTCTATTTTTCATTTCAAGCTTTGACACATGAAAAATTGTCTGTTTTGACTTAGTGCTCGGGTTTGAAATTTACCTTCCTAGCTCTGTGTTTAAGCTGGAAAAATAAAAGGCCTGTTTACTTTCTGAAGATTCAGTTTCCTGTTATTCATCATTCCCTACCCCTTTAAACGGGGCCAACTGGTAACTTTTTCAAGTTGGCAAAAACAACTGGGAAATGAGAAAGCCAAAGAGTGTTTGTTTCTAGACTGAGAAACAAATGTTTTACCTTTCCATCTGAAATCAGTTTTGGTGAATAAATGAACAGAGTAAGCTTTTCAGATGCTCTTCCACAGCTACCTGAGTGACATCTCCTCCCAGCCATGGCCCTCACCACTAGATCCCAGTATACAGAGGCTGAGCTACACGGAAAGGCCATGAACAGCAGAAATTTCTTCTTGCCTATCCGAAGTAGGGGAAGCTGCCTGATTTCCCAGGGAAAGGCTGGGCTCAGCATCTCCTCATGGGCATGATCAGCAGCTCCCCATTCCCACTGCTTCTGGATCACGTTTGCCACGTGCCCAGCTCTCCCCTGGCATTACAGTGCAGTTGAAGGTACCAAACTCAAGCAGAACCATGCCTAAAAGAGGATAACAGTGCTGTGAGATGGATGTTCTGTGCATTTATGGTCTCCCTCACCAAAAGGCACCTTGCTGCCAATACTCAACCATTCTCCAGTGCCAGGACCCCCAGGTCCCTGCAAGCACTGAAGTGGTGGGAACTTGGTATGGAGAGAAACTGCACCAAAGCAGAAGGGTTTGAACAGCATCCACCATCCCAACCTGGCTCCCAACCTCTGCCTTCTCTGCAGGTGTCCAAGGAAATGTCCTATTGGAAAAGTTTGAGCATCAGTCCCAAATGATAACCCATATATGAATTATAGATGGATTTAAAGCATCCCTTAAGAACTATCAGGGTCCTTTCTCTTTGCTGATGTCTTCCAGTACTGTCTATGTGCATCTTTCAATGCCATGATTTGGACTTGTGTACTTAAATCCCTTTATGGCATAGCCATTGACCTCTAAGTCACCGGAGCACCGTGGGGAGTGACCAACATTTAGAGAACACATTTTCAGTGTTGGAAAAAAAAAGGAATTAAAAATTGCTTTCCTTTTTTCCCTGCAGAAATCCTTTAGCAAATGCACCAGACAATTCCTGCCAAGCACGGTCAGCTGGGACGTCAGATGGGGATGAGCAAAGACGGGGGAGGAATCTGCTGGCATCTGCATGGCTTCTGTAGGAACTCAGAGATCTGTTCTCAAACACAACACGTATCTCCCCAGCAGGACTGACCTACAGCTTTCCAAGCCTTTCCACAGAGGAGTACCTGCTCCTTTACAGCAAGTACAGTCTGCCTGGAATGTATGTGACAGAGCCCTGTAGAGCACATCCTACTGTCAGCCTTACAAGCAACAGGCAAGATGCTCACTGCAGCTTGGGAATACCTAGTGGGAAACAAGCCATGAGTCTGGATAGGGATGCATGAAGGATTTAAACCTACTTACAGGGCTCTTGCATGTCCTGAATATCATGGAATCATGGAATGGTTTGTGTTGGAAGGGACTTTAAAGCTCATCCAGTTCCAAACCCCTGCCTCATGCAGCAAACCACAACCCCAGGAGTTCACAACATGAGAAGCTGAGGCTCCATCTTGCCCTTGGCACAATAAATAGACTGACTGAAACAAGTGCCTACTGCACAATGCCCACTGACCTGCAATGGGCTTCAGCAGTATATGGGTGCTGTGTTTCTGGCCACATAACAGGGGGGGAAAAGCAGCTTTCATTTGGAGATTTATGCGGAGATAGTGGAGGGTTACATGTGGAGTGGAGATTTATATTCAGCTGAATCACATCACTGAGCTTTCTTCACAAGAAAAGGGATTTCAGTTGTCACTGTGTGTTGTGCTGTGCGGCCAAGCCTGGCAATGCAGTTAGTGCTAACGTGGAGGTGAGGGGCATGCAGGAACCACCGCCATGCTTCTGGCAGTTAAATCCACTTCCTTCCCATGCTGCATCAGCTATGTAACCATCCATTTCCAGCTCTGTGCAATCTGTGCTGCCAGAAAAGAGACCTGGCGCAGGCTGGAAGAGATGAATGTTTTTCACTGTTGCATATCTCTTAAGAAATGTCTATAGAGCATCACAAGATCATCCAAGTTTGGCCCACAGTAAGTGATACTGCGTGGAGAAAGGTGTGCAGCCAGAAAATACCCAAGTGTGGCATTAAAGCTTGAACTAAACTCCCAAAGCTGATAATTACTGGAGCTCGCCAGGTGCTTAGCAAGAGGATAAAAGCCTTGTATTAATGAACATTGTGTGACAGATAAATGGCAGATGGCGACCGGGTACAGGAGGTATGGTGTGATGCACAAGGGGCTGACTAAGAGGAGCTGTAATTTGGACACTTTGGATGCCAGATATCTGAAGCAGGGATCCACATGTTATTTTTCCTGCAAATACAATATAGTGCCTTTAATTAGGCCGAGACACAAGCATATATATACGTATACATACAGAGAAATGTGTATACATACAGAGAAATGTATATACACACAGTGCTAAATAAAAAGTAAGACCAAACCCTGGCCACAAGGCTGAGCAGCAAGAACTGGTTATCATCCTTACTAAATAAGGCTAATCCCTTGTAGAAGGTTTGTATTGGAGAGCCACAGACTAACCCACCAATTCAGTTATGAGGACCACAGTGGTCCAGTGCTTCAACTGATTTCCCAGCCCCATTCGTTTAGCAGTATAAGTGTGCCTTCAGCTTTCTTTTTAAAGCCATTATCCATGGTTTGTTTAAATGTGTGTGTGGGGAAACAGTTTTCAATGCCATCCCCCAGATAAGACTATTATTTAGTCATATTGGTCAAGGTTTTGAGTGATCAAAGGACAGAGGAGTGGGTTCCTGCTGACACCAAGGGAAAAAGCCCAACAGTGCTTAAATAGGAAAACATCTATTATTATGTGCAGTAACCGTGGAAAACGTAAATCCAGGAGCAGCTTTATGAGGGATGACTCAGATATTGGTCATCCCTGGAAGTGTGGTCAAAACAGCCGGGAATACAGCGATGGGGATGGGAAAGCACCTGCATTGCAGAGCTGAGGTGATTCAGAGGGAGAGTTTCATCTCCAGCCCCTGAGATTTTCTCCTGCCATGCAAGCCCCAGCCCCAGGAGCATCCCAAATCCACCCTGTCCTTCCTTCCCTGGCAGCTGCAGGCCTGAAAGTCTGGGGCTTACACTCAGACACTTTCCCCTCCTTCCCAGAGGTGAAATTGGGGGTCCCTTTCAGTGCAGCATTCATTGAGGATGAAAAAGCGTTTTGGCCACAAAGCTATGTAAAAATCCGGATGGGTTTCACCAAACATCACGTGCTAGCATGGTCAGGATGATGCTGGCTGTAGGGACAGCTGACTCTGCCCTGGAAAGGTGAGTGATCAGATTAGGTCAAAAATGAATGGAAAAAGACGGCTATAACTTCCTAAAATACGGAATATTGTCTTTTCCTGTGTTTTTCTGCTTTGCTGTCCTCTTCCTTAAAAACAAGAAATGTGCCAGTGAAAGGAGAAGTCCTGATTCCAGTTCAAAGGCTAATCCCAATCTTCTTTTAACCTATTGTAATTTACTCTCTAAACAACAAATGCTCCATCCTAGCACTCCCACTCCCAGCCAGGATGGGCTGGTCCCCATGCCCTGCAGCCATTCCCAGCTGCATGAGAACCTCCAAATTCTTCTCCATCCCACAGATGTACATCACCACCATCTCCTCCTAAGCCCTCCAGCCTTTTCTTAGCCAACAGAAGAACTCCATGTGGTCTTCCTATAGTTTCCTCCTCCCTCATGTCCCACCTCTTCCAGTGTGACCTTCAGACAGGACAGGACTGGGTCACTTCCAGGGATTGCAGGAATGCCACTTTGCTGTTTTTCCTGCAAACACTGTATTGGGCTCAGAAAGAATTGCATGGAAAGCCAAGGGATCAGAGCTGGCATTTCCCAGGCTGGCTGCACAGCTCTGTTTGGAATAAACCCATATATTTTGTATGAGGCAAATAGGAAACTGATGGAGGAAACACTACTGCTGGATACCTATGTGCACCAGCTGGGTATCAAGGCAGCAATATACATGCACAAATACACTGACGTAACTAAGTGCTCCACCACCAACATCTGGCTCAGGCACAGTACATGTGTGCCATACCCAGTCCTCCATCATCAAAAGCTCCTTCAAACATCAGGATCCCCAGGGCAGCAGCATTGTTGCTGCTCCAGTGTCCCCACGAGGATTTTCATCACCTGTAATGAGCCCCTCATCCTCCTCCATGCTCAGGGTCTCACCCTTGTATAAGACGTCCAAGTGCCTATGCAGCCTCTAAGTGCTGCACAGAATCAGAGGGCATCTTATTCCCCAAGCACATCAGCTGCTGTTCAACTGTTTCATACAATTCCTCACTTCTTTGCTAGGCTTAAAGCAATTTCCCCAGCTCCCAAGGCTGCACTTCTCCCACTGGGATGTTTGTAGGTTCGGGGCCTCTGTGATGGGCCAGTTCCAAACTGGCACAGTTTATGCAAGTGCTATAAAGCCTGAGCCTCTTAAAGTAAGTGGACATCTTTCCAGGGAATTCAACAGCCTTTGGATGCAGCTTTCAATGTGTATAAACCCACCTGTTCCTGCAGGAGGGCACAAAGGGGATCATGCCATAGTGAGAAATGCAATCTGATTTTGGGATGCTCGATGCAGCTGATCTGGCCCTCCGGATAAATCAGTTTTCCACGGGAATGTGTCACAGCTGAGTTGAAGAGGGTGCAGGTAGTTATACACAGCAGCAAATCTCAGCTTGTATCTGCTCTTCTACGTGACGCTCAAGACAGTGACATTGAAAGACAATACTTGAGTGCTATCTTTCATTTTAGTATTTATTTATGTATTTTACATGTACATTCCTTGGGTAAATACAGCGATATCTCATAGTGTGAAGATGAAAGCATGAGGAGGTGGCATAGCCAGGTGTGAAGATCCCCATGTGTTGATCAGAGCAGGAACTTTCTGGTGTGACTGTTTGCCCTTCTGACCTATTTAATGAATTGGCTCATTATCAGCAACCCAGGAGCCATGTATCATAGAACCACAGAATGGTTTGGGCTGGAAAGGACCTTAAAATCATCCAGTTCCTAAACCATGTCACTCAAGGCTCTGTCCAACCTGGCCTTGAAAGCTGCCAGGGATGGAGCATTTACCCTTTCTTGGGGCAACCTGCTCTGGGAAGGGGCACTGAGGGCTGGAAAAGCAAAGGCTTGAGATCATAGAATAGTTAGTGTTGGGAACGACCTTAAGATCATCCAGTTGTGGGAATATCCCCAGTTATGCAGCCTATAGAGAAATAAAATCTGTTCCTTTTTCCTATTGCTTTGGTCTCTCATTTTACTGCTAATGCATTCAGCTATGTCCCCAGCTGATCATGGAAGGCTGAGAATTGAATTTGCAAGTATTATAGCCATTTCAACTTGACAACGTTAAAAAAGGAGGGAATGTTTCATATAGGCTTGTTTCAATGTAAGATTGACTCCTCTTTAGGAGGATAGGCCTGGCTGGATGGCACTGCCGTTTGCGCGGTGTAGGTGGCCAAGCAGCGTTACTGCAGGCGCGGAATCACCCATTATGCCAATGAAATCCCAAGCATTGATGTTCTGACTCTGCTGGGCTGAATTCAGCTTTTCATTACATTTGCACAAACACCTCTGAAAATCTGTGCCTCTTCTGTCACAAACCACTGCTTTTTCCTAACCGTGCTCCTCCAAGGAAGCTGTTGCAGTGGGATTTCTGCCTATTCCCATGCAAGCTGTAGACAGCATCAACCACATTCAAAGGTTCAGTCACTCCTTGGTAACGCAGGTGTTCTGCAGTGGGGACCAGCATGGACGCAGATGCATTTTTATCCTGTCTTTTAGCACTATGTAATTCATTAAGGTATTCAATAAGGTTTTATGTCTTTAATGTCCAAAGAGATAATTTGCAGACAGATCTAGAAAGCCTGGAATTAAAGAAATAGCCATAATTGGGTTAACCTCTGATGACTTTGAATGAAATCTCCAGTAAAGGATGCATGAAATAAGCTTAGCGTTCAGCCTGTTCTTTTATGCTGAGGAATATAAAAGACAAAATGAAAGATGAAAAACACTACTTGAAAGTTCATGGTGATGATAAGGGATGAATTCAGAGCACCCTCTTTCCTGGACAAACATCTCCGTTATGGATGTTTGCTATGCCCTAAAGAAGACGAGGCAGAGAGAGGTATCCTGATGCCACATACCCACAATGGCTAAATGGTCGAGCCCGCGCGGCTGAGAGCGTTTGGACCTCACGTTGCACCTCCAAAGTGAGAATTCCCCCTTCCTCCCAGAAGATGGCACTAAGGCACCCCCACAAAAAACATCACTTCAGTCTTCCCAAAGCCCTGTTTTCCCTGAAGTTATGGGCTGGGGAGAAAACCTGCAACGTTTGCACTCATAGGTTGTGCATCCTGTGATGGGTCTAAGTGAGCATCCTACGAGGAAACGCGTTTCGGATTGCTCTGTGGATGCTGTCACTTGGATTTGACGTGGATTGTTCTGTTTATGGCTCCAGTGCAGTGAGTTTCCCACCAAAGAACTGGTGGGTCAGAGCAGGTTCCATCCAAGAGTGTTCCTCTGTTCTGCACACAGGCAGCACCAAATGCTTTGAGGAAATATGCCCATGGTCAACCATAGCAATAAGAAGGCAACATGGTCCTGGAAAACACCTCCTAGTCTCCACCATCAGCAGCCTGATTCATGCCCAGCTTGTTCCCTTGTGCTGGTTTTTGTTTGGGTTTCCCCCCTTCTTGGACTCTGTTGCTAGTGTAAAACCTGATGCTCATCCATATCGCTTTTGGAATCCTGGTGAGCTCATGACTGGTGTTATCTGGTGCTGTGAGCCCAGGTTTGACAATGCATGGTGTGGAGGTAATGCCCATATTAGCTAGAGCTTCTCACCTCTTTTTGGTCCTAGTGCTCTTCTGTGTTAAGCCTGTGACACTTACATGAAAGGCTTCATCCACCAAAAGCTAGGAGCATCACTGGAGACACCAGGGAAACAGAGAGGTTGACTCTGGCTGCTCCCTTCTATCATCTGGAAATACTTGCATGCAGTCTCAATGTTCCATGTTACAGCAGAGCTGTGACTCCCTTAGGTGGTGTGAGAACTTGCTAAAGGCACACTTTGCTGACCACTGCCCACCCCTTTGTGTGCTTGAACTGCCTTTAGACCCTCAGCATTTCTATAGCAGGGAGATGCAGGGGGAAAAAAGCACTATCAGCAGTCACTGCCAAGTCAGGATTGGGAATATCTGATTGATATATTATTATTATTATTATAATATCTGATTAATATAAAATACCAGGAAGAGGCAATGAAGGCTGGAGAAGCAAAGGTCTGAAAGATAAGAAATATAATTGTGGGAAGATAAATGGCAGGAGATGGGGATGCAACAGGCTGGATCCTAGGAGCAGGGGCTGAAAGGTGAAAGTGCAGGTTTCCAAAGCCCCATCTCTAAACCTGCTCTCTGAACCTGGGAAGTGCCTAAATAAGCAGAATATCCAGGAAGAACATTTACCTTCAATAGCAGCAGCTTCCCCTTCTCCCTGGCACACTGTTAAGGACCACGTTAGCAAATTCAGCATCCATCTGCCTGATTGAATATCCTCATTAGTGTGCCTGACGGGGTGTATCACAACCATGCATTCTGATTCAGTCATTTGTTTCCACCGTGGCTGCCCATTTTGATTAGCATTTAGCAACATACTTTATCCTAGTGAAGGTGGCTTGAAATTACCTTGTATACGTGCCCTGAGCATTCATCTAGACACAGCCCCTGTCAGTGTGTAACAAACCGTTGTAGCTAAGCAATGTCAAATTCAGCTTGAGGAGCCTGTCTCCAGCACAGGGAAGCAGGATAATGATGTATTTTCATAAGAGAAAACTATCAGTGAGGCCACAGGATTAACTTTAAGTGGTACAAAATGTCCCATTAAGAACACCTCTGTTCTCATGGTCTCATTCCCCAAAGAAATCGAACTCTGTGTCCGCCTAGGAGCCTCTGATGCAAACAAGTTTTTCTCCCTGTTATTTAAGCTAAAGGCAGTTTCATTGTTTCTGACCTCCAAATTCTGCAGCCATTAGACCACTATACTTAGCTACAGTGCAAATACCCTGTGCCACCCGACGGCTGCATGGGCTGCCATCAGAAATGCCCCTTGCCAGGGTGGGAAGACGGAGCAGCTCCACACAAACACCTGATCCTTGTACCTCCCTGTATCATCTGCTTGGAGCATGGCCTTGCCAGGCATCATTTTGCTAAATCCTCCAGTGCTTCTCTTCCTGCAGGGAAACACAGCCATTAATGTGACTTTCCTAAGGTCCTGAAGAAAGCTAACGGTGGCATTTGCTGTGGATAAGTGGCGATGTGTTGAAACACCCATCAGTAGAGGGTGTTCCATGAATATAAGGGAGCAGGAAAGGTGATTTGCTTTGATGATAAACTCCTTGGGACAGGGACCAGTGTGCTAATGTGTATACATAACCCTGTCACCCCTCGGGTCTAAATAATCTAATCTATCTAATTAAGATATATTCTTATAGCTAATATATTACTGTAAAATAAGTTATTTGTTATCATTATTATTATCTTTCGATATTTTGGCTGTAGCTGTTAATAATCTCTTGCTTATCCCTGAATACTGCAATGATGTCTCTGAATACTGCCAAGGATGTTTAAAGGTGTTAAAAGCAATACCTTCTAGGTTCTAGCGAGAGGGTTCTCTACACCCTCTACTCCAGGCTAATTTTAGCATCAGTTCAAAAGACCCTGAGTCAGGTCTCTAAAGGGCTCAGCTGAAAGGCTGCGAAAGGACACCGGGTCTCGGATCGGTGGCTCTGCATTGCCATCTTCAGGCTGGGAGCAGCCTTGCTCCTTCCAGAAATCCTGGAAATCTCCCAAAGATGGAGCTCAATTCCGGCTTACCCAGCATTAGCTGATACTCATGGCCAAACCCTGCGAAATGGTGTTAAATACAAAGGAGAGGAAGGAACTCTGCAAGGCTGGTGCTCAGCTGCCCTGGATAACACGGGCATTCTCTTCCCCGTGAATATACAAGGCTTTAGGGAGTAAATTAACACAAGCAATGCTGTTTTACACACGTTAACTTCTTGCTTTGTTTAGTTTATTGGTAAGTTTTCTTTAAAGTACATAAATTGAAGCTGCCTGAGTGATCTGAGCTCTGTAGCCTGTGCTGTAACCCCTTCCTCCCCCCCAAAAGAGCCTTTTCTGACTATGAGAAAAGCTCAGGTTCCAAGGAGATTTTAATAATAGGTGCTTCAAAAGGTCTCTGACAAACATTTCACATTTGATAGGCACGGTGGTGGGTTTGGAAGAAAAAGAGGGGGTTTTCAGGCTTTCAGGATCCCTGATGGACAACATCAAGCAGACAGCTTGGGGGCACAAGGAGCTGTAATCACAGAACAGCATAGGTAACACATCTCAAAATAAATGAGAAAATCATGGAATAGCATAGGCAACACAAAATACATTGAAAGTCATGGGATAATGAAGGTATCCTGGCTTAGCAGGGCCAGGTTGGATGAGGTTGCTCACACCTTGTCTCATCACCTTGTGAACATCCCCCTGCGATTCCACCACCTCTCTGGTCTCCAGCCAGTGTTTGACCACTCTCATAGTAAAAAGTATTCTCCTAATCAGATCTGGTTGGAAAATCACTTTCTAGGAGCCCCAAAATCATAGAATCATGGAATGGTTTAGATTGGAAAGCACCTTAAGATCATCCCGTTCCAACCCTCTGCCATGGGCAGGGACACCTCACACTAAAGCATGTCACCCAAGGCTCTGTCCAACCTGGCCTTGAGCACTGCCAGGTCTCAAACTGTTTATGCTTTGTCCCACTGCCTCAATTCCCAAAATCCATTATTCCCAGTCCAAAAATGAGTAATCCTGGTACTTACCATGGTCACCTGCAGCACCAGTCACTGGGCTGTGTCCATCTCAAACCCTTTCCCAGAGCACAGCCCCGCAGCAGGGATCTCAGACGACCACCTCAGCCTCCATAAGAAAATGCTATAGGCATCATTGTACTCTGATATCCAGCGGTTCCTGCAGAGACAATGGAGAGTGGGATAAGAAGAAGGCCTCCATCCTCTCCATGCACCAGAACAGGGGACCTGCCTCCCCTTCTGCAGGGGTTGTCACTCAGCCAGCGTAGGGCAAAGGAAAGCACAGGGGGGAGAGGAGGACCAGCCTGTCTCCATCATGCAGATGCTGAGACATACATGGCTCTCATTGAGACCAATCTCCCACCTAGATCAGCCATTACCCAGGCTCGGCTCCAACCCACACATAACTCCAGGATCATAGATTAAATCGAGACTTTAAGTGCGGAGCTGAAATCTGTGTGCGAGGAGGATGAGGCAGCAGGGAGGAATTGCCTTTCCGCTGAGAAACGGGAGCTCAGGAGCAGTTGATGCCTGTTTGTTCATAGTGTGCGGGTGAGTCACATTGCAAACAGCTCCTGCCCTGTCTGATCCGAGAGATCCCTTTCCCAGGGGAAGCCAGGGTGTGCAAATGTTGAGACGTGACTCCCGCTCCCAGCCCCACAGGGACCTCAGCATCTTCTTTCCATGGGGATGGGGCTGTTCAGGAGAGGTCTCCTCGCTCCTGTCAACACCACCACCAAAACTGTTCAAGAAAAGGCTGAGCAGGCTTGGAGAAAGGATTTGGCCCCAAGGGAAACCATTCGAGGTCATTGCATAACATGGACACAGAGAAAGATGCTTCAGAAGCACCTTCCAACGCTAATCAGCTCCGAACACCCCTGCCCTGCTCTTATCCTGTCTCTACTCCCTCCAACCTCCCTTCCCCAATTCACCCAACTCTCACTTACTTGTGGAGCACATCTTTGGGGAAAATGTGAGAAAGATTCATATTTCCTTTACAGCGTCCACCATAGGCTCCTGGCCTGCGCTTGAAATCTATGTTGTAGGTAGTTCTCCAGTCATGGTCAGAGCAGTCTGGTGAAAGAGAGTCCAAGTAATTGAGTTTTATGGATCTCTAACTCCTGCATCACAAAGCCTCAGTGTTCTCCCTTCTTCCAAGCTCCATTGCTGCTTGTGCTTTCAGAGCTCAATGTGGGAGCTACCATGATCAAAGGGTTAGCAAAGGTAGAGGTGCAAGAAGAGCTTCGCTGGCATAGATAAGGTCTTTTAGATGTGATTTCAGATGAGAGCTGCACTTGTCCAGCCTGGAGAAGAGAAGGCTCCAGGGACATCTAAAAGCATCCTTCCAGTGCCTAAAAGGGGGCTACAAGAAAGCTTTGGACAAGGGGCTGTAGGAACAGGACAAGGGGAATGGCTTCACCCTGCCAGAGGGGAGATTGAGATGAGCTCTTAGGCAGAAGCTCTTCCCTGGGAGGGTGCTGAGGTGCTGGCACAGGG
>WYDI02002909.1:0-34952 GCA_009867235.2 Psittacus erithacus | reverse complement strand
CCAGAGAAGCTGTGGCTGCCCCATCCCTGGCAGTGTTCAAGGCCAGGCTGGACGGGGCTTGGAGTAACCTGGTCTAGTGGAAGGTGTCCCTGCCCATAGCAGGGGGTTGGGAGTAGATGATTTTCAAGGTCCCTTGCGACCCAAACCGTTCTGTGTTTTTTCTGGAAAGGGTGAATTGTTGTTAATGCCAAAGTTCTTCAGCAATCAACACATCTAACACAAAGCCCCTTCTTCAAACTGTCTCAATGTGAATCCAAACTTTAGGTTTCTGGTTTAGAAAGTCACTTTTCAGTCATCTTGAAATTTGCATGGATTTTCACACCAAGCCTGGAAACACAAAAACCTTACACCAATCACAACATTTATCCAGACAGCTCAGAGCACGTACAGTGTCTTGACGGTTTCCATTGATGGTGTCTCCTAATTTTTGCTAACGGATTATAAATTTTCAGATAGACTTTTAGAGGTCTTCAAGCTCCACACCCGAGTTGGAAAAGGGCCTAAGCACAAGAAAACAACCTTGGACACGAATATTTTCAAGGCTCACAACGCTGACATCTGGCTCTAAACTCCGGGCAGCACTCCGGCCCCTTGCTGTGAGGCTGAAAAGACAGACTCCGGGCCTGGTGTGGGGTTGATGTTAGTGAGATCACTGGATGATTCAAAGCTGTGTGCATTTCACTGAGGTTTTCCAGAGCTGGCTCCCTGGGGAAGGGTGGTGGAGGTGATGCAGACCCAGTGCCTCTCCCCTCCGAGCTCCTGTAGCTCTCCTTACCCCATTGCTTCCAAAGGAACTGGGTCACCTTTAGTTGCCTGTAGCCCCTTGGGGTGGGAGAACTCTGCACTTTCTTCAGTATTGGGGTCAGGCGTGTTTGTTCCACTTTATTCATGGGACCCTGCAGTGCCATGCAGGGCACTGCTTTTTTTACACTGTCATCTCAGACCCATCCAGTGTGACAGAAAAACCTTTGATTGATGCGTTGTCAGAGCAGCCTTTGGACCAAATCCACTCTTGTACCCATTTTCCTATTGGTGTGAGACTCGACTTCCTTGGAGTTCCTCTGGAGTTGCAGCAGCATAATCGAAAGTGGAATCAGGCATCAGAGCCCCCTTTATTCCCCTGGCTGAGGAGAACTGAGTTATCAGTGTGAACATTTGAATGTGAAAGAAGCTGAAGAAATGGAATTCTGTAGCCAAAGGCTTCAGCGAAACGCCTTCACCAGCGTTTAATGCAGGCTGGTGATGGTCTTTTATTCATAAATTCAATGCCGAGGAGGAGTACACCCTGTCACTTAGTGTATAAAATCACAATTAACGTACTGTAATGGACTTTTAAGAGCAAACCCTGTAGAACTGATTTATATCTCATAAAATATTACATTAAACCCTTCCCTTTCTCCTGATCCTTCTGTTGTATTTCCCTTTACTGTCAGTGTTTTAAAGGCAACTCTATTTCTTGTTTTATGCTTATGCAGAGGCGCAGGACACTGGAGACAATGTAGGAAAAGGAGGATTGAGGCAAAATACCCATTTTGCTGTGTCTGTGATCCTGTTGATGTAGCACATCATTTTTGATTTGCAACCAGCTTTTAAAGAAAAATAATAAAGTGAGGGAAGGAGGACAAAAGATAAAGCAGTAAATTGGGATCTCTTGGTCTTTTGATTGCTCTTTCCTTCTTTCTTTGCCAGATACAGGAGTAAAACCCCAGTGTCACAAACTCTTGCAAGCACTATCAGAGTCCCAGCCTGTGGTTGTCAGACCAGTGAAACCCCACAACATGTGGCAGCCTAGCAGTGCACAGGGATAAGTCAGAAGGGACAACTGGGATAAGAGGGATGGCAAAAGCAGCCGTTCAGAATTTACCTACTTCAGCCTCATTAATGTAGGTCCACAAAGGGGCTCCAGTCTTCGGTGCAACACAAATGTATATCTGACTGGAATGTATTTGCCACACTTGCAAGGAGAATTTCTCCTAGTGGTGTCCTCACTGATGGTTTAGGATGGCAACATGGGACTTTTACCTGCATCTTTGGTACAGATTAAGTGGTCCAGGCTTTTGTATTCAGAAGCACAGGAAAATCAGTCAATCAGGGACAGACCACTTCTGTTGAATATTCTCGTGTGATTAAATACAGATATAGTCTGGAGTTGTGCATTGTTTAGTTGCAAGGTGCTTGGCAGCAATGGGCACAGCTTCTCACTGAAGTAAATTGGCACAGTTCCACTGACTTAAGATGAAGCTACCCCAGTTTGAACCACGTAAGGATTTAGCCTGTGGTGAAATTCTGTTTTATTATCCCCCACCCAAATACTCCACCAGATTGCCTGGTACAGCGGCTACTCAGCTTCTGGAGACCTAAAGAGAACATACAAATGTAGAGGGCTGCATGGGTGGATGAATGTGTAAGGACCCCTGGCTTGCACTGCTCCCAGTGCAGTGAAGAGGGAAGGTCAAGCAAACACTGTTGGAATTCTGATGTGTTCTCATGTGGTCAGACAATTGTCTGCTGTCAGTGTTTTGGGGGGGCTCTAAAACCTGATTATTTCTCTTGCCCTTACCATATATGAATATAATTCTTATTTGTTGCTGAGCCCCATATTGATAAGAGCTGTAGATGCAATGAGTTGACAGTTAAAGCTGCTTCCCTGTTGTAAAGAAGGATATCTACAATTAGGAGCAGGAGTTGCACGTCAAAGAGTAGGAGCTCTGATGACTCTGTTACTAAATGAAAATCATGTCCCATTTTAATTCTGCTGTTCAGCTTTAAAGGACTGAACAAATCAAACTGAATTTTGATCTAAATAAATGAGAATGCCAGCTGTGAGAGTTAAACAAATTCCTCTTAGGGCTTTCCAGACAGGATCAAGGCCATCTTCCACTCTCCTGGTTCTTGAGACAGGAATATTCATAGCTCTTAGAGAACTTCTTGCTGTGTATGTGTGTATGAGCATATATGTTTTGACATTGCAAACAGAAAGGGGAAGGAGAACAATATAACTTGATGTGAAATTCAGGATTGGGAGGAGGAAAGGGAGAGCACTGGTTCAGGAAGTTTTTTTTCCTCCTCCAGCAGTCAGTATATCGCAGCTGAAATCAAAACCGTATAGCGAACTCCCTGAAGGAAGCAGCATAATAAATAGGTCTTTAAGGTCTTTTCTGAATGACATGGAATGAATGCCCCTCTCTTTCCCCCTCTCCCCTCCCAAGGTAGAATTAGAAAATGATTCTCCACGTAGAGATATGTGATCCGTGCTAATGGCAGCAAATGAGAATGCCAGCTGCTGTTTCACCCTCTCTCGCACCCCTGCCCTGTTCCCTCCTCCCCACAGTGATCCTGGCAGTAGTTTTATGCTTTATTTCAGGCTTACTGTTTGAATAATGATAATACTGTCTTGCACTCCTGTAGTGTCTTTCATCTGAGGACTACAAAGCGGTTTCACAGACGTCAGCTCTATAGGGGTTCATTCTGCTATGTACTAAAGATGATCGCAGAACGGACATACAGTCATATAATCACACAGTTGATTGTTTACTCCTTGCAAATCTATGTCATCTACATCTATATCTATCCTGGAATAAAAACAACATGACTGTCTTTACAAGGCACAACGTGTATCTGCATGTATAATGCAAGGGAAAAAATCAAAGGAAAACTTACCGCAGTGTTCCCAGGAGGAGGAGACCTGTTATATTTATCACTCCCTACTATACTAGGAGAAATGGAAAATACTAAGGTATTTGTGCTTCTTATCTAAGGCAGGTTTGTATCAGTTCCATCAGGAAGCTGTATTCTCTCTACATTCTATGGCCTTGCTGTAAAGGACCAGGTCCAAATAGCCCTGAATCATGTGACACAGGAGAGGTTGAACACGAACCCTTGAAGCGAGGTCCTCTGTGTTCTTGGAAGTTTGGGATTCCTGGTCTGAGCTATGCAGCTTGCTGTTCCCATCTAATCTGAACTTTGTGGGATAGGTTTTGCTGTGTTTTCCTATTATTTTCATGCAGGGTAAGGCCCTTTTTGCTGTTGATAAGCAAGTTTTACTACTTGCAGTTCCCATAAACAAACACATCTGCTCATTATCTTTACTTCCCAAAGCTTCACATTTTTTCTGGAAAATTCTGGAACTGGGCTTTTTCCGCTATTCAATTTTACATCAGCAGAACAGGATCTCTTACAGGATGTCAGAATTTTAGTTTCTCCTGTCTCCATCTCTGCAGTAAAGGAGCTAAGTAGAAATGAGAAATAGGCTAGCCAGGCGTTTTGAATTCAAATTCAAAGAGCAATTTGAGCTGGAAATAGAAGTCTGTAACCCAGCAGCCTGTCTTTTTCACAGCTTACCTATTGACTCACTTGATTTTGACCAAGTCACTCAGGTTAAGCCTTTCAACAGAATCTATTTCTGTCTCCCTCCATTTAGTGCCCAGCTGAAAACCTGATTGGCATTGTACCAGGTAATAATGTGCTCAATATCCATAACTGGCATCCATGTTTTCACAAGATCCTGTGCCAACATAGTCATCTAAATAAAGTCCAGATAGAGCATATGGGCCTTAAGATAAGTCTCATGTATTTTGGTTTCTCAGTGAAAGAAGCAGTTCCACATAGATTTCTGCTGTGTTATGCAGAGGTGAAACCTGAGTTACCTTTTGGAGACCTAGGACTTGTCTACAAGGGTGGAAGCCACCCTCCAGGGGCCTTGCAAAGCACTTGTTGGAAATCACTGAGTTGCACTGAGTGACGCCAAACACAAGAGTTGGACATACAGAAGTAAAAGCCGGGTATGGATGTGTAATGACAGAAACTGGAGGCAGTGAGATTCACTGAAGGACATGCTGGGGCAGTGCTGGAGGAGAACATGCTTTGTGTAGGAGCTGTGAAGTTTCATTTTCCCGTTACCTTCAGGAAGGCCCCACAATCCTTGCTTGAAAGGCATGAGGGCGATGCAGAACGTTGTGAGTAGCTGAGCTATAATCAGAACCACCCTTGATATATCAATTCCTTCTGTTCCAGGGTCACATTTCCACCCACGGGAGAGTCTCCAGAATGCTGGGGAAGATTACTAAAACGAATCTCTGTATCATTACAATGTTCTTGGACCACCAGCTACAGGGAGGTTAGGTGGTGCCTGCTCCTAATGGCTGCACAGATGCATTGAATTACTCTAAATGCCTGAGTGGGCTGGAATGCCTCGCATGGAAATAGGAAGTTCAGTATCAGAATCGCCTCAAGGTGCCTTCAGGCATCCTCTTTGCGTAAGTACCAGCAGTTAATATGGGCACTGACAGAGGTGTGCACTTCTCTCAAGCAAAGAAGTGTTTCTCAGATGTGTGCCTTTACATCCTAGTTGTGTCCAGCACAAAATGTATTTCAGGCTTTTCATTTCCTTAGCTACTGCTACCCTGTAAATAATATGGTAGCACCAGTATTTTTTAGTATGTTTTCCCTGTGGGGGAAACAAAATAGTTTGGACTTAGGGCAGACCGTTGCCTTAAACACACAGACCCAACTGACATGCATTGCCTTGGCACCTCGCCCTGAATGTATAATTGCATTTGATTTTGAACAGCTTTGTTTATTTGTGTATTTTGTTAATGTGTTTTGCACCTCAGGCGTGTACTTTACAAATGCAAATTCCTTGGCTTACTGTGGTAATGTACAGCTTTTAAAGGCTAATTTTGGTTCATTTTGCAATGGTAGAAAGTGTATGTTTCCTAAGATCCTTTGCCTGGGGGACTTTCTGTATCTTCTCAAAAAAAGTGCTGGGTAAGTCTCTCAGGGGAGACTTTATCTCACGGGAGACCTTAGAGCAGCTCTCAGTGCCTAAAGGGGCTGCGTCTGGAGAGGGACTGTCGACATGGACATGCAGTGACAGGACAATGGGGAATGGCTTTAAACCAACAGAGATTTAGGTTAGATGTAAAGAAAAAGTTCTTCCCTGTGAGGGTGCTGAGGCGCTGGCGCAGGGTGCCCAGAGAAGCTGTGGCTTCCCCATCCCTGGCAGTGTTCAAGGCCAGGTTGGATGGGGCTTGGCGCAAGTTGATCTGGTGGAAGGTGTCCCTGCCTGTGTCGAGGGGCTGGAACTGCATGAGCTTTAGGATCCCTTCCAACCCAAATCATTCTATGATTCTGTGGATGAAGGATGTGCCTGGGCAGATGTTTGGAAGCAGATCGTTCTATGATTCTGTGGTTCCCATCTCCCGCTGAGATCAGCCAGAGAGAAGTCCACAAGCTCTCAGCCTGGTGTATAAGGGAGAAATCAACCATTCTCTTCCTCAGAAATCATTATATTGCAATACCCAGGGCAGAGAGTAAAGCACAGTGGGGGGAGAGGAGAGTCCTGCAAAAGGGAGACGAGAGAACAGTGGGTAGTTTAGGAAGAGCTGAGAAGATTCAGGATGGGTTTTCAAGCAGGAGTTAGCTTTTCCCATCACTGGCAAAAGCCTGCCATGGGACTGACAGGAAAAGATATGTGCCATGGCTTTGGTGTTACCAGGTGGCTCAGGTGTGTCGTCCTGCAGTGGTGTCAGACTGGTGCAGTGCAGGAGGAGAAGGAACTCTAAGTTGTAGACGGGTAAATAAGACAAAGATTTCTTCAGAGGTGATATGAAGCCTAAATCAGATCTCTGACCTTCTCTCATGTTTGTTAAACAGGCAGCAGCTTTCCAGCCGCTATTCAAATCCAGTTCTCACTGGGGAAGGAGCAGGCAGGTTTCTGGCCTGAAAACATGTTAGAAGTGCTTTGTAACTGTGTTGAATGGAGGGCATTAGCCCAAGTGTTCTGCTGTAACAAAACTGGGTCCAAGCTTGCTGCATTGCAGAATGTTTCTTTCTGTTTGTATAACTGCTTTGTGAGACAAAGGCATTCGATTTTAAATTGTAAGTACTTAAGAAGTGGGGATTTTTTGTTTGTTAGTGTGTTTAAGAAATAAGAAACAGGGAAAGAAAAGCGCTGCTTGGTTTTTAAAGAGCCACCAAGGTTTTAGAGCTATTCCAAGCCTTGGGGTTAATTTTCAAAGTGAAGTCTTTGAGAAAATAGCTCCCTAATAAGGTTTTGAAATTTGGAAGCCTCCATTCTCTGGAGTTTGTAAGGAACTTGGTTTACTGAGGAATTTTACCACTAATACTTCCCGGCAATGACTGTGTTGACATACGGAAAGAGCCTTGCGTTGACAGTGGAGGGTACTGGTCCCCTTTGCAGCTAAGGACCAGAGGATGAGAGAAGTGCGTTGGTTGCTTTGTTCATCCATTCCATTTTGCGATGAGAAAGTTACTTTAAGCCAGCTCTGCTCAGCCCAAAGCCCTGTTTAGACATGAGAGTCATATCTCACTGATCCAGCTACTCCCAGCTTGCATCAGCTTTACCTTACACTGGTGTCTTGTGCTTGTGAAATGAGTTGCTGAGGCTCATGCTGTTTTGACAGAGAGCTTAAAGCAACTCAGCAAGTCAGAGTTAGGCTGAGTGTGTTGGGGCACATAGGGTCTGATCTGTTAAACTTTGGGCCGTGCAGCTCAGCATAATTCTGCTCTTTCTTTCTACGAGCCACTAGATTCCTAGAAGGGATTGCTTATGTGCGCTTTTTCCTCCCTATCTGACTAATAAGACTTTTCAAGGCTCAGAAGCCACACAGCCTTGAAAGAAATCCTTTCTTAGCTGCTTCACAAAGATATGTTTGGGTTTTCTGCAGTGACTGCGGGTAGCTGTCACATTTACCACCAAGGATGTTATCAGGGTTTCTGGTTTAGTCTAGGGGAGGGCAGAGGAAAATAATGCTTTTGCCTTTATAAGAGCAGCAGTCGTTTGAAGGTGGAGCGAAACGTTAAAATGACAACTCATGATATTTGTAAGGCTTAGGGGCTTTTTTACCTCAGAGGGACTCTCAGCTGCTTCCATCTTTGTTTCACCTGGAGGAATATGAAAGGCAGGAGGTGCAATTCTGCAACTCACTGGTGAGTGCGCAGCACCGTGGTTTGAACCCGATCCCTGGAAGCTGGCACCCAACGCACGTCACTGCCTCCAGGCTGTGCCTGAGGCACAGGGCTGCTCTCCCCTCCTTCACAGCCCACAAAATGGTTATGTTTCATCTCCTCCCGTTCGGGGTCGAGTACAGAACAGAAATAATCCGTGAGGTTGTACAAGGCTCCAGTCCCCCCTGGAGAGCTGCAGGGATCCCGGAGAGGCAGCGCTTCTGAGGAAAGATAGCAGCAGTCTCCAGGCTTGCTGCATTCCACCAGCCTGCTGAGCCCCTGTGAAACAGGTGAATAAAACACAACATGTCAAGTGGTGAGCTTTTAAGGTTCCTGCAGGAGACCCACAGCAGGTTGTCAGTGGCATCCCGTATAGAATCATAGAATAGTTAGGGTTGGAAAGGACCTTAAGATCATCCAGTTCCAACTCCCCTGCCATGGGCAGAAAGTTCTTTCTAAGGCTTAGGGGTTTATTCCTACCTCTAAGAGCAAATGCTGATTGTGATGATGCAGAAGCTGAATGCCACTGGAGGAGTAAGGAGCTATAATAGTGCCTAATACTTAAGAGACAGATTTTTTTTTTTTTTAAATATCAGTGTAAACCCATTCATTTTATTTCTTTTTCTTTCTTCTTCTTTGGAAACTACTAGAAGAAACTGAGTAGATATGTATCCTTAAACAGGGATGAAATGCAAGGGAAAACATAGTGGCCTGTCCCCATGCCTCATAAAGTTCAGTATATCCAGAATCATGTCTCCTGAAGCTTCAAGTGTAACTCTTGTCATAGTACAACTGTGGATCTGCAGAATAGTAAGGTCAGAGATAACAAGCCACCCTTATCCCAGCTTTGAACAGGAGCAGGAAATGCTGACAGTGTTCACCAGTGCCTGATGCTTATCCAGACTTCTTAAACTTCCATCTTTACTCACATTCAGCCTTCCAAAGGGGATCATCGTAAAGCCACACTGCTGAGATTTACCTTGCAAACTCTGCTTACGACTAAGGATCAGACACACACGCAGCCTCCTGAGATAACTCCAGTGGCCTGTGAAGGCATAAAGATCTAAGAAATTAAGTGTTAAGGCTCGAACTCTGTCTTTAACCCTGTCCTTCAGCCCTTGTGCTTTCTGCTCTGGTCGGTGACTTCTGTAGTGATTTTGAGGAGCAGTGGGAGCTGTTTTTCCCCCAGGCTGAGCTTGCTGCAGAACGTGGTAGTCTCTCCTGTAGAAAAGTTAATGGAAAAGATTCAGGCAATAAGCTTACGTGCATTAGAGGTTTCTATTCATTTTGATTTCCTGTTCTTTGAGGTGCGAGGCTGTAGTGATTATGTTGGCTACTCCCTAATATTTCATCTTAAAGATTGGGTGTTGGATTTTTGTAGAAAGTAATCTCTATTGGAAAAGTATTCAATCAGAATACTGTCAGCATGGTCAATCTTCTTCTTCTGTACCAAGGTTATATTCTAGCTTGTTGTAAGTGAAACAAGAGTGTAGACATGCTATCATAATCTGTCACAAAGACGACTTTGGAAGCAATTCCCATTCAAGGGTACTGCATTATTTTAAACTGGGTGGTATCTGCTCTGCGTATTCAAGCCAGAAGCATGATTTTCCCTCTGTCCTCTTCCCCAGTGTGCCAGGGGCAGATGTTCAGCTGTGGTGGCCATAAGAGGTGGGTTGATCTGAAAAGGCCATTTCACACCAGCTGAAAAGCTGTTACAGTCTACCTTTGAGTGGTGTGTGTCATCTTCACTCAGTAGATCAGGAATCTGCAGACTGTGCAGCTCAGCACTGGGGGAGCACTAAGATTTCCAACCCATCTTTCCACTAATGTAGAGCATTCCTGCTGTGCTTTTACCTCCGTTTTACAGTCCGTAAGATCTCTGTTATTGGCATCTTTGCTCTGGTGGCCATCCCACAGTCTAACATACCCCACTGTCAGGAAACTCCCCGGTAACTCTAATCTCATGGGGGTTTTTTTGCCACGTTTCTTTGTCTTTCAGAGTTCAACACCATGCTCTCTGCTGTCTCCTCAGTTTGACACTCACACCCTGCAGATAGCTGTGCTCTCTCCTTTTGTGGCTCCACACTCATTGCTCAGTCAGGATGTGCTGTTAGCAACTGGTCTTTCCTTCCGTGGTAGTTTTGCTGTCCTTCTCAGGATTCATTCCAGTTAGTTAGTCTTTCAGGTAACGACATGCCCAGAAATTAAGGCTGCATTCCAGCATCTGAAACGAAGCTGCTGGTGACTCAACCCCAAAATGGCTTTGGTCTATTTCACTACTGTATTACTCCTCACTGCATGTCCAATTTGCTGCACACTAGTACTATTAAATCCCTGTTGACATTACCACTTTCCAGGTTTCTCCCTCCCATTGTGTGACTATTTCCCATCTGTTTTTTTCTCATGTGGGAAATATTCACACAAATTCAAGACTTCAGCAGAGCTTCCCAGCTGCATTAGGCATTTCACCAATAAATCACTGTTTCCTGTGGCAGAAAACGGACTGAAACAGCTTTTCAAATCCCACATGCAGTGATAGCTCACCCTTCCCTATTCCCTCACTCCCAAATCCTGTGTAATATCACAAGCAAAATTTTAAATAGAAAGTTGAATCAGGGAGGGTTTCAGGGAGGATTCAGTGCTGACAGTTGGCCAGGATCCACATGCTACCTCTGAAAGACATTAAAAAGCTAACTGCAAAAACAACACCGAGGGGTTTTTTTTGCTGTGTTAACCCAAGGTTGTGACCTGCTGTGCAGGCACCAGGATTGTGTCCCTGCTCCTTAAGTTTTGGCTAAGTTAGTGCTGTGATTTAGTGTTGTTTAGATGTGGTAGGGTTGATTTAGACACGTAGGCACCCTGCAAGTGATATGGGGTGCTCAGGAGGGACAGTCTCTTCCTGGAGCAGGGCAAGGCCAGAGCCCTTCAGAAAACAGAGCAATTCCCACAGGGACATTGTCAGTGTGATTTCAGCCCTGGTGATGAAGAGAGAATAATTCATGCAGAGTCCAGCTGTGTCACCAGTGAGGATTTAAAAGTGGCCGAGGTGGTTCAGACCCCTGGACCACCCCAGCCCAGTGCTCTGTTCCCAAAAGTGGCCCTAAGCAGGCAAAGGTGAGAACAGGGCAAGCATGTGTGATAATTTCTTGTTTCAGCCTCTAACTGTTTTCAGCTCAGGGGATTTCCTGGCCCTTCATCTGGTGGCTCTGGTTCTCGCATTGGAAGGGGGAGTGAACAGTGATTACAAATCCAAAGTAGCTCATTGCTGCTTTGGGTTTGTCATCTCCCTACCAAGTCCAGGCAGAAGAGTCTGAGACTACTCAGCGTTTCCTCGTATGAAAGCCATGTCATGCCTTTGATCATACCTGATTCCTTTCTTTGAGTCCCTCTTCCAGTTCAAGTTGGGTAACATATTGAAGGTAGAGGAATGAAGGAACTGTACAGTGGCCCAGCTACATTCCCTGTTTTGCTTTCTGTTATTTTCCCAGACTTTCACTGACTTGAGTTGCTCTGGATTGGGCATGCAGAGCCTTTTGGCTGTGTATGCTGATAACTTGCAACGGCCTGTCTTGCAGGGGGAAAAAAGATTTTACTGTCTGGTCACTGCTAGAATGAATTTATTAGCAATAGCCGAGATCTAAGATGAAAGATTATTAATGGAGTTCAGACCAGTTCCTGGATTTCTTAGCTCAGGAATAGCTGTAAATTCAGCAGCGCCAAGGCTTGAGCACTGGAGCTCAGTCACTGGCACTGTTGTTAGTGTGCTGCTGGGCATCGTTTTGGCCTGCACCAACCTGCCCTCTCCCAAACAAATCCCAAGCATGCTTCAAGAATTAGCATGGGCCAGGAATGATTCCCAAAGCAGTCTGGCTGCAACTCGGATGCTGCTAATTCCTTTAAGTGTGTTTTAGAGGATGAAAGAGATTAATAGTATAAACATGGCCAAACCATGCCAGCTGGACTCAGAGCCAAGGAACAGGCCCAGGCTATATCTAAAAGCTTCCTTGTGGGGGGTGGAACAGTGGCGTTCTACAACAGGCATGGAAATGGCTAGATCTGACAGTGGGATACTGTGAAGTTAGTGCCAATGTTGGTCATGCTCTCTGTGTTTTGGGGTAACAATGACCCTCTGTCTCCAGAACTTCCCACCTGCCCACTTTCCTCAGCATCCAAAGTTGGAGATGTTTGTGTTATTTTAGATGAGAAGATTTATACATTTATTTTACTGCAGGGCATGAAAGACTGCATCGTGGGGGGGGGGTCATGTTGATTTAATTGTTTTGGTTGCTAAGCCAGTTTGAGGAAATCCATACATGACCTGCCGGGAAAGCAGTCTGAAGTGTTGGTTGCTTTTGCCTTTGAAGAAAGCCTGTTCATGAAGAGGGGCTCAGGGGAGACTTTATAACAGTCATCCAGTGCCTAAAGGGTGCTACAGGAAATCTGCAGAGGGGCATTTATAAGGGCAGGTAGTGACAGGACAAGGAGGAATGGCTTAAACCTGACAGAGGGGAGATTTAGGTTAGATGTAAAGAAGCTCTTCCCTGTGAGGGTGCTGAGGCGCTGGCACAGGGTGCCCAGAGAAGCTGTGGCTGCCCCATCCCTGGCAGTGTTCAAGGCCAGGTTGGATGGGGCTTGGAGCAACCTGATCTGGTGGAAGGTATCTGGGCCCGTGGCAGGGATTGGAACTGGATGGGCTTTAAGGTCCTTTCCAACCCAAACCATTCTGTGTACCTCACAAAGGTAGACACAGCTTGCATGTAGAAGGGTGCAGTCCTTCTCCACTCGCCTCAGGGGTGTGTTCCCCTAAAGCATTTCAACTGCTTTACCTGTTGCCTCTGTCATATTCACTTTGTTCTGATGGATCTCTTTCAGTTGCAGGAGCACTGGCAGCATAAAGACAAATTTACATTTAATTTCTTTTTTACCATCTGGGGTAAGAAATAATATATCAGGTAACGGTAATGGAAAGTGATGAGGGGCAGGAAGTTTCTCATCTATTGCAGTTAATTTACACTGTACGTCAAGAAGATTTACATACAGCTGTTTGTGGATCTTTTACACAGCAACAAGCAGGAAAGAACATTTGAACAGATAAAAGAAATGACGTACAGGGAGCAAAAATTCAGCTCTAGTAAGTAAAGGTTCAAGCGCTGGCAGAGACTAAGGTAAGCCCTCTGCAGAGGACAGCATAGGATGTTTTATGAAGAGTTGTTCCTATGAAAACTGTCCATATTAATGACCATATTTATTTATTGATACCGGTTCAGTGAGGAGCAGTCAGTATTCACAGTGAATAATTTGCATTAGCCATTAGTGACTCATCTTATAGCTATGATGCACAAAGACGTTGAAGAATGTTAAAGGGCTAAAATCAAGAATGCAGCACTTGGGAAATGCCAAAAGTAAGGTTATTGATTGGAAACTTGGATAAAATGGAACAATTTGGATGTGGTGGAGGCAATGTGCACTGGGGGGCAGTACGATGTGGATGTTACATCTTCTTGTAAAGTGGTGGTGGACTTCTTACAGCTTCAAGATGTTAGTCATGTAATCCACAAACTCTTTTGTCAGTCTGAGTCTAAAAAATCAGTCCTTTTATGTTAATATTTTACTGATGTAATCCAGAGCCTATTGAATGAGAGGAACCTCCTCTCTGCTCCACTTGAAAACAAGTGCTGCACCGTTTTCGGTTACCTTTAGACTCTAGACTCTTGCTGAAATCCCAGGGGCCCTCAGATCATTGTGTCCTTTTGGTTCTTCCTTTCCAAAGGAATGGAGTTCTCCTCTGTATGTGTTTCACTCATCCCCAGTAAACTGCACGTTGTCTCTGTATGCTCCTGACACATCCCTGCCTGCACAGATCATCAGTTCCCAAGGATGATTTTCTGAGTTACAGAGCACCTTGGACTGGTCATGCTTTGATTTTCCTGATCCATGCTGTCCTGGTGAGTTTGTGTTCTGTGCTCTGCCTGCTTCTCTGATCAGCACCTATCTCCTGCTGATGTCTACCAAGTTATTATGGGTGGATGAAATCTGCCATCCCCGGTTCTCCTTTTCTGAAAGCTACTAGTGCTTGTACAGTGTCCTCAAACCCCTGGTCGCATATGTGTGTAATATCTCCTCTGAGCTCTTCCAGGATCATAAAGAAAATGAAGTCACAAAAATTTGTGAAAGAAGTTGTTTTCTGGGTTAAAAAGTCATGTAGTACTTGTATTCAGTGATGTGTGAAGCACTGATGGGACCTTAATGCTGTCATGGCTCTATGTGTAGGATCTCAGCTGCTTGCTTCGTCTCCCCCTGGGATGTTTTTAGTTGCTGTGGTCTAAAGTAGCAGCTGTGGCTTCCAGATTCAGAGTAAGGATATTGGAATCACGTGTGTGCCTGCCTGGAGTGGGAGGCTTTGCTTTGTACCATGCTGAACACAGGGCTCCATGGCTTCTTCTGCTGAAACAGTGTGTAATTTTGGCTTTTAGGTCTCCTGTTGCTGAGAAAGTCAATACTCTGAGGCGCTGGCGTTAGCCAGAGAAGTACTCTCATATCCTTCACTGGAGAGCCAGGTCAGCATGAACTGTCAGGTGAATGGCAGTGTGAAGCAGGCAGGTTGTGACATACCCCCAGTTATTAGCAAAGCCCTCCTCTGCTTCTACTGCCATAGAAGCATCTCAATAATATGGATGTGCCCAGTACTTTCCTATCCATCTCTTGGATGATTTCTAGTGATGCTGCACTAAGCAGTGTGCCTGAGCAGGTGAATGGTAATTTAGTGGCCAATTTATTTGATTATCATAGGATTGGAGTTCTTTGTTCTTTCCTTTCTGTTCTCACTGTTTGATCATCTCTGAGCTCCTCAGATGTTGAATGGGTTCTGAAAAGTAGAGTTTTCTTCATTTGCAAGGAGTTTTTTAGCTGTTAGTTGTAGCAAATCTGGCCGCATGCATTTAAAAAATGATAGTCAAAGCTCTAAAAATTCATACCATTAACTTTTTTTAAAGTAGTACTTTCTATTTTCTTTTTTCTTCTTTTTCCCCCTTCTTTTCCCCTTTCCCCTCTGGCCTTAAGTTCATGTTTTCAGACTTGTCTCTGCAGGCACAAAACCTACTTTTTCTTTTAATGAAAGCTGAGATTTTCACAATTCCAGAACCTGGAGCTCTGAGCAAAACAAACATTAATTACAATTAGGAGAACTGCCAGTATTGAAAAGGCAAAGTCTTCAAAATGCCTTCTTGTCTCTACTAGCAAAACCTTTCTCGTGCTGGATTCATCAAAAAGAAGCCACCGTGTACCTCAGCGATCATTGAAGTTGCACCAAGACAGCTGGAAGAGGATAAGAGAGTAGTTGATGGTGAGATGTGGACATTGGCACAGTCTCTCTGTTGGTGGTTGTTCTGCTTCCCCATGCCCATACAAAGCATCAGGAGCATGTCTGGATGCCTGTGCCTGGGGATGGGCAGAGGAGGAAGAGAGCTTTGGGATATTTTAGCAAAGAGCAATTCTGGTCTGTAAGAAAGCATCCTGATACTTTCTGAAATCTGGTCCATACTTTCATAGACTCCTAGAATAGTTTGGGTTGGAAGGGACCTTAAAGCTCATCCAACTCCAACCCCCTGCCATGGGCAGGGACACCTTCCACTAGAGCAGCTTGCTCCAAGCCCCGTCCAACCTGGCCTTGAACACTGCCAGGGATGGGGCAGCCATCTTTCATCCACACTTTCATCCACTTGAAACAGAATCCTTGTACTGAGCCAGGAGACGCCTTGGAAAGTTTCAGGAAGAAAAGCACACACATCCTTCTGCAGGGGTTGCTGCTTTGATTTTATAGTGCAGATGTGTTTATAAGCTGCAGTCCAGATCCAAGCCACCCCAGGGCTAAATACTGGGCAGGCATACAAGTGCATACTCTGAGAATATGTCCATGGAAAGAAAGTGGTTACCCACTAAAGACCAGTCACCCATGTCCTTAGTCTCATAGAAACCTGTACGTCTACTCTTATGAAGGTCACAGAACTTGTCATCCAATTATGTGTCTGTGGCCTTCTCCAGATGGCTGTACTATATGAAGA
This sequence comes from Psittacus erithacus, assembly GCA_009867235.2. Classification (NCBI taxonomy): domain Eukaryota; kingdom Metazoa; phylum Chordata; class Aves; order Psittaciformes; family Psittacidae; genus Psittacus; species Psittacus erithacus. Next base: position 18,921 of record WYDI02002909.1, on the reverse strand, counting down.
AATCGGAAGGAAAAAAGGATCATGTTTAAGAATCTAGGCCTATTCAAATACAGTTTTCACTCAGCCCAGAATGCTTAAAGAATTTATTTGCAGAGCTAATTCTGACATTTCACCCGCATTCAGAGATGCAACAGTTCAGTGGAGACTGGTCTTGCAGAAACATGACTACTGATAAAAACCTATATCCTGCGCTACAACTGTTACTTATGAGTGACACTATTAGAGGGTTCTGACTTACAAAAGCAAGAGTGTAATGCATTTGTAAGGCCCTTAGTGTAGCCCCTGCAAATTTCTTTGGGAGGATGTTCCACCCCACAAACACAGTCCTTCATTGTGGGTTCTTGGCTGAGAACTGAATTGAGTCACAGGTGGTAACTGTGGTTATCAGTCTCCTATTTATCTCCTATAGTGAAAGTTTTTCTGCCAGTGCAAGGTGTTTTAGTTTCAGAGGTAGCAAGTAAAGGATTGTGAGCATTAAAAATATGCATATATACATATGTATAGACAAACACACGCACATATGTGTGTATACACCCATATATTAAAAAAAATGTAATATCTTTATATACATATACATAAAAACACACATATATATTTCTATACATATACATAAAACCATATATATATATCTCGATATATAAAGCAGAAGTTTTTCAGTTTCCCGTATAAAGCTGAATATTGGTGACCCTGACTTGCTTTTCTGGAGTCTTCCGATTCCCAAAGCATGTGTGGAAAGTACCAGGATTGCCAGTCTAAAAATGTCAGTTAACCTCATCTCCCCACGTGTCCATAGGTGCAGATTCACCCCCCAGTCCATGCGCCCTACTTCCTTTTGCAGTTGTGGGTGCTGTCCCCGCTCTGGCATCAAGCCCTTGACACACATTCCTTTGGAGATACTGAGTTCCAAACCTTTTTTAGAGAGATGTGGCTTGTAATTCTTCCAGCTGTAAATCCAGGATAGAGGGATGCCAGGCACCTGTTGCCTAATTCCTTGCCAAGTTGTTCAGTTTTAAATTGCTTTAGATACTTGTTCAGGAGACTCTTTGCAACTTATTAGCTGTCGAATGTGTGGGAGAGTACTGTCCATGTATGAGAACGACAGAAATCTGCTTCCTGAGGTATCAGGGAAAAGCAATAGCCACATGCTTACAGTACAAATGTGAAGCGCCATCTGGTCTTAATTACTGTTGAAGAACGTATGTATATCATGCATGAAAGTTATGTCCATCAGAGGAAATTCCTCTCAGTTATATACCAGTGTAATTCAACTGAATCCAAGGAATTTACATTAGAGTCACCTTGCTGTCTCTAAGAAGAGAGCTGAGTCCATCCACTAACAGCTATGGTGTGTAAGAACAACATACAATGAAAATATGAGGTGTACATTCAAACTGGCCATTGCTGAGCTTATACCTCAGCAGAAAGACACACGAGAGACAGGGACAAGCACATCAGGGGCCTACTTCAATAATATTTAACTGTCTCAACTGATCACTTTAACTCTTAGGAAAAGTAATTAATATTTATCACTTGCATTTTAGTTGTGTCTGTAGGTCTCAGCTGAGAAAGATAACGATGAGATGTAAATCCCTGTGTTCCTACAGTATCCATTAGAGGATCCCCATCACAGTGGCTGACAGTTTGAAAGCTCTGTGGTTGGTCAGTGTACAAAGGAAAATTGCAATTGGTATACATACCGCAAGCTTGTGAGACTGATTCTGCTACCAGCGTAGCTGTTGTTTCTTCCTTGTGATTTTGTCTATGGCAGAAGATACTTCACTGCCATTAAAATCCCTCTGTTATGCTCCAGAAGTATTTTCTAACTGTATGCCTATCAACTTAGTTATTAAGCTCCTAAAAACTTCATAAAAGCAATTTCTGTACCTACTCAGTGGTCTGCATACTTCTAAGCTGTGGTAACTTGGCATACAGGTCACCTGCAGACAATGCCAGCTCCCAGAAACCAGCTGTGTGCTGGGCTGCATCCAAAGGATTGAGTCCAGCAGGTCAAGGGAGGTGATCCTGCCCCTCTATTCTGCTCTGGTGAGACCCTCCTCTGCAGTCATGGGTCCAGCTCTGGGGCAGCACCACAAGAGGGATGTGGAGCTGTTGGAGCGAGTCCAGAGGAGGGCACGGAGAAGCTGTGAGGGCTGGAGCAGCTCTGCTCTGGAGCCAGGCTGAGAGAGCTGGGCTGCTTCAGCCTGGAGAAGAGAAAGCTCCTTAAGGGAAGAACTTAGAGCAGCTCCAGTGCCTAAAGGGGGTCCAGGAAACCTGGAGAGGGGCTTTGGAGAAGAGCCTGTAGGGACAGGACAAGGGGGAATGGCCTGAAACTGACAGAGGGGAGACTGAGAGGAGCTCTTGGGCAGTTCTTCCCTGTGAGGGTGCTGAGGTGCTGGCACAGGGTGCCCAGAGAAGCTGTGGCTGCCCCATCCCTGGCAGTGTTCAAGGCCAGGCTGGATGGGGCTTGTAGCAACCTGGTCTAGTGGAAGGTGTCCCTGCCTATGGCAGGAGGTTGGAACTGAATGAGCTTTAATGCCCCATCCAACCCAAACCATTCTAGGATTCTATGAATGGCCACTATGGAATCCCAAACAGATTCTGCTTTTGCTGATCTCTGGGTAAGTTTACATTTCATGCTTTACGTATTATTTTTAAATCCTTTTTCTGCATGGCTAATATTTCTGAAAACAAAGAGGATCTTCTTATTGTGCCTTTGCTGCAACCGGTTTGCTAACCCAGGGATTTGACAGATAAACAGTGTGTGATCTTCACCAGTCAAAATAAAGCAACTAGAGCAGATGCTTGATGGTGAGCTCCCCTCTGCTCCTCGCAGATGTGACACAACTTTGGTAGTGTTTTTAAGGTTAGAGAAAGTAATATTTTCTTTCAAAGCAGGAGCATGAAACTGGGCAGGAAAAAGTCAAGACACTACTCTTGACATTGAACCTAGTATGATGTAGAGATATTTCATCTGCTCTGATAAGGATGCTCCATCAGTTTTAGAACTGAATATGTCTTCTTCTGACTCCCTGCCAGTAGTACATGCATAATAACGTGCCATAGGATGAGTGAGGCTGTTGCTGTAGGTTGAAAAGTCAGCGCTCTGTAGGAATGTTAAGGTATCAGCCTACCAGTAAATATTTACTTCCTCAGTTGTCTGCACATCAGAGAGCAGTCTCAATACATCCTCCCTATCTCTGTTCTGCCCAGCAGCCAAGCACATTTTTGGGTTTCCACTTCCATTAAGCAACACTGAAAGTGTGTTGCCTTATTTCTTTGCCTTAGAAGATCTGAGAAACTGGCATAATTTCTACCTTGCTTTCTATCAAACATGAGGGTATGATGAATATCATCAGGCCTCCATCCCCCATTCTTCATCATGATGCTGGAAGTTGTTATTTTTGTTTTTCTAGTTAAATCCATGCATCTTAAAGAAGCCAAGACTACAAATGATATCCAGACAGCCCTTCTGGTGAAGAAAGCCTTGTGTGCGACTTCCTTTCAGCAAAGCACTCCATGGCATCAGTAGCAAAAGAGTTCCTGTGCATTTTTGAAGGAGGCCTGGGGAACTGATTTGAGCTTTCTTTCTCTTCTGGGCAGACATTCCCATCCCCTCTAATGCTTTGCTTAACAGAAATGTGGCAGAGTGGGATGTCCCAGTAAGCATAACTTCCTTTTGAATTTTGCATGGATTATTTTCCTCCCATAGGGATGGCTCTCTGTGTTCTGCACTCACTATCAATCAGCTGTTTCCTGCAGTGATGTCTGAGACCTATATCATGCTGCAAAAAAAAGACTGTAGAAGGTAACATCTTGTAAACTTGGGTGGGGTTTTATCTCTGTCAGACCAGCTGAGCTTATAACAGAAAACTGCCTTGTCCTCAGGATCATTTCTGCCTATCATCAGATAGTTTAGAAAAAGAAGGACCAGGTCCCTTCAGAAAATCCATGTTTCACTAGAAGGTTCTGCTGTAGTTTGACATTAAGAACACTTTGAAACTTGCTGGTAGCTGGAATTGTTTATCTTCTGAAGTTTCTGCATGAAGTTCACTGCAGGGATCTAGCCTCTTTCCTGTGGCCACAGAGAACAGGGAAGGTTGACTGTGGAAGGTGCTGTGAAGAAAATGCATATGGCAATTCCCCTTCTCAGCTGCCATGGTTGGGCAACTGCTGCTGACTGTGAACATCTTAAAATGGAAACTCTTTCCCCAAACAGGAGTATTTGTGAGTCAAGGAGGTTTATGATTGGCTTTGCCAGTTTTTACAAGCAGGCCTACTCATGATTTGCAATTTTAGGCAAAGGAATTTATGTTATGTCCCTCAAACTCTATTGACTTTTGTCCTTAAGCTGCATTGTGTTCAAAAAATCAGACAGTTGGAAAAATACAGTGAGTCAGTAAAAGGGTATGTTAATGAAAAGAAAATGTATACAGTTGTTATATTTAGGGCACAAAACATTGCATCGTAACTGATTTCTATTACTGCAAAAGAAATTGAGAACTGTGTTAACTGCTCTTAGCATATGCTTAATTTCTCAATTCTGTTTTCACTTATGGCACATTTCAATTCCTAACCTGTGATTTGCCCCCAAATATTGTCTGCTTCATGGAAAAATTAGGACCTTTACTCTGGAAACTATGAACATTTTGTTCCGGTCATGAAGACTCCCTTGTTTCCTGTCCCACACAACTCCTGGTGTATAGCAGTATGGAGTCCTTGCCTCCTTTAACAGGAATTAACAGGACCTCTATTTATTCACATGACTGTGTTGTTTCTAATGATGTGGCAACTGCTGGTCCTTTTAATCTTTCTGAGCAAATGCAAAATTGACTGTGCTAACAAAGAATGCAAGTTACTTTTGGTAATCAGTTGAAATATCTGCTGCTCAAATTCCAGGTTTCCTTTGATTTATCAATGTCACATTTCACATTAAGGCACCCCACTGTCCATTTTCTTCATTTCCTTTCTAATTGCAGCTCCTTAGCTCGATAATTTACAGTTGCACCTTTTTAAACCCTTGTTTTTAGTTTATTCAGCAAAGTGAGGAAGTAACACAATGGCTCCCTTTTTTAACAGCCAAATGGTACGAAAAGCTTTCTTCTCCTTCATCTGGCAGTTGTGGATTAGTGCTGGAAAGAGGGTTCAGAATTGCACATGGGAGAAAGAGTTAGCCTGTACTTGTATGGTGATGCTGATTCTTACATGAATACCTTGCACACTAAACATTGGGGCAGTAAAAGCAACGTGTGAAGAGACAAGCAACACTTTCATTCAGGGAGGTTTAACCAGGTTGCATATTGGACTGGGACATGAGCGTTTTGAGTTGATAACATCAGCTGGGCTCTGGTTTTTAATCACATTATTTCATGTTTTTCATTCATCTGAGGTACAGCAATCAAGTCCAGTGTTTCAGCTATGGAAGGAAAACATGACAACACTGCCTATTGAAATCCAGTGAAAATATCCTTACATGCACGATGGAAAAATACACCTTCATGGACCAGTTACATGTTTCTCTGACACCTAATCATGTTCCTCAGGAATAAAATGTCAGTGCTATATATGTTTCTTAAATGATATATGTAGAAACAAGCTGTTCCATAAGCAAGGTAAGTAATGAAGCCTGGTCTCCTTAAGATTTGTGTTCTTTGTCCTCAAATCCTCAAATTCAGTTCCCTCTGAGTTTACAGGAACAATGACTCACCTATTGTGGATAGTACTAGAAGTAAGGGCTTAAAGAAAACCATATTCCTACAGCATGGCACAGCAATGTTTGTTAAACTTCTGCGGGAAATGTCTACTTCATCATCTTCCATGCACAACTGAATAGTATTTAAACTGAGTAAACTGAGTAGTAGTTTAAAACAAGAAGACTCCAAACTCCAGCTGCAAACTTACACAGAAGTGTTGTTGCATGTCCAAAGCAATTACTCCAAGCCCAGGTAAAGAGCACTCTTGGCATCATGCTGGGGGTGAGCTAGTGCCGTCAAGTAACATACCAAAATTGCTCCTAGGGCTTCAACAGTTACCTGGGAGATCTACAGTTTTGCACAAGGAGGTTGGCAGATATGTAAAGGGAGAAAATAGGGGAAGATTTAGGAGAGCTGTGTCATTTGTCCCTTTTGTACTTGAGTAATTCCGTGTTATGAGATTTCATATCATGCAGTTAATGCTGATTTACATGGGGATGCTGAGATCACAGCTGGGGTTAGCCTTACAATTGGCAATATGCTTGCTGTCCTTAGATGCAGACCTGCCCAGTCATAGATGCAAATAGAGATTTACTGTCTTTAACATCCCATAATCATAGAATGGCTTGGGTTTGGGAGGGACCTGAAAGCTCAGCCAGTTCCAACCCCCTGCCATGGGCAGGGACACCTTCCACTAGAGCAGCTTGCTCCAAGCCCCATCCAACCTGGCCTTGAACACCCAGGTATTTTAAAAGCTGTCAGTCCTCATCTCTGAGGTTCCTGGTGTGTTTTGTCCTTCACCTATCTGGCTCGTAGACTGCTATCTATCCTTGATAGAAACTCCCTTTACTTAGTGTGTTACCCACTGCCAAGAATGGTGCTGATAGGAAACAAGCAGGTAATAATGTGTAGTCTTGATTAATATATAGTAATAAAAGTAAATCGTACAGTTAGCAGTTTACAAATCCTGACTGCCAGATGGTTCCTTCTGCCGTTGTTGATTTCTTTGTGACCCTTGGCTGTGTGTATGCCCCATGAAGTTTGGGGGTGTGTAGTTATACCTTTGCCTTTTAACTACTGTTACTGTAAGAATGAACTAATCAGAAAGGCCTGCATGCTAGTCTAATACAACTGCATGAAGATGGCTCATGAGAAGGACCTGCATACATATCATATGCCTCTGAGAAAACATGTTAGACTATTTATGACTAATATTTTTGTTTGATTTATGGATTCTCTCATCTTTTATGATCTTCTAATTAACAAAAATCACAAGACTTTTAGACTTTATTAAAAAAAAAGATTTTTTTCTGTTGACAAACTTCATCTAGATGAACTTTTCAAACAGTTTAAAGATTCAGAGTTCCTGACGTCTTTGAGCTAGGTTATGATTTGCTATAATAACGAGGGACCCTGCGGAAGAACTGATCTTTTAATTCTGTTTTATCTGCCATAATAGGCAGGGGGTGTTGTTGGGTTTGGGGTTTTCTGTGTTTGTTTTTCAGTTGGGCCTGAAACAGTACAAATTCTCCCTGCAAAATGCACACGTTTGTGGCTTTTTTCCAAAAATATCCAAGAGAATGCTTTTTTTTGACCAGTGTTTTGATTAACTGACTGAAGTATCTTACAAATCCACAAGATGAGTTTTATAGGAATTGCTTACTCATTTCCAGGAACTCATTTTGAGAACTGGAGCGAGTAAAGAAGGGGATGGAGAAAGGGGAAGGGAACTAAATTCCGTAACTGAAGGCAAAACTTATTTAACACCTAAACATATGTGTGCATATAAATGCATACCTTATAAAATGCTTTGTTTTTAGAACTGTATAAAAATTTTTGACCTTTTTTTTGCCTGAAGGAATGTGCAAAAGATGCAAGAGCGTGTACCTAAACCGGCTCCTCTCAGTCTGGGAGGTGAGCTGTTTGGGATGTCTGTGAATAATGGCCTTGCTGCACAGAGCTGAGATGGGCTCTGGTGTTGCACCATCAAGTGAGCTCTTTGGTAGATAATTACAATCTGGTTGAAGCCCAAGGGACTGCTGGTCAGATCCATCTGTCTTTCATTCTTTTTCATGGTTTTCCCCAATAAGGGTCTTTTTACTTTGCTTTCTGCTGCTTACCACATGTCCTGGAATGAGAGCTCTCTTAGGATGCAGTGCTCAGAAGCAATATGCTGATTGTACACCGCTAAACATGTAGTGAAATACAAAGCTAACTGCACATTGCTAGCTGCAACTTCCTCTGCTTGGCCAATACCTAACTTGTGTCAAAGGGCTTGTAGGAATTGGATTGTTTTCAAGTGATTCCGGAAGTTTATGGGTAAGATGAAAACCCACCATGTTTTCACATGGGAATAAAAAATACAAGAGAGATACTCTTTCATAAGTCAGCATTTATTCAGTGTTACAAAGACATTCATCCTATGAAGAAACCAGTCTACCATTGCCTATTGTTGGGGTTCTTTCATGTTCACCTGAAGGAGAATTTAGTACATCAACCCATGGAGACTGGACACCGCTGTTCTCCTGGAATTACCTGGTAATTTCCAGATGCCTGTGATACAGCAAAATTAAGACACCCATACAGTCAGCTGGTCCTGAAACTCACAGCACAATGTTGAAGGGCAAAATAATGTGCCTAGGAAGTATGATTTTATACAGCAGCCTCTGTTGACTATTGAACGAGTCAAGAAGTGACTGAGTACCATAAAACTCCTTCAAAAAGGCTTTCGTCACTTTAGAAATGAATTTTGATTCAGCCTGCCTTTGTCCCTTTATTATGTGCCATTGAGATACATCAGTAAGGAAAGAGTTTTGATTGTACAAGTATTCATAGATATTTCAGAGGCTAGTGCAAGAATGCAATTCCCTTGGGGCACAAACTTTCATGAATCTCAGTCAGCCCACACATACGCCATCCCATGAGTTAGGTGCCCAACACTGTATCTATGATACAGTTCAATTCATTGATTATCCTTAGGCTGTCATTAGTTCTCATGTCTGCATTGAAAAATGAGTTACCACTTGTCTGGGGACATTTTCAGTAATTACTAGATATTTTGCTGTCTTTATTTGCAGAAGCGCTATGTATTTTTGTGCTTCATGTAGTTATATTCTTTTAGGAAAAAATCAATAGCTTTAATGTCAGCACATCAGTAATGATATCCACTAAATATGAAATGGTAGTTCAAAAAGAAAACAGAACCAAGAGCAGGGGATAATTTTGCTTCAGGAACAGAGGGAAAAGTAACATGGAAAATATTAGCAGGCCATTATGTAATTAAGTCTGTGGTATGTGTTCACTTAGCATGTGGGAGACTCTGCCCATATGTGGTGACTGCAAACCAATCAGAACCCAGAGGAAGCCGGAAGAACTCAGGGCAAGGAAATATTAATAGCATATGGAGAAAAGAGCAGCTCTACTGTGGGAAGGGAATACAGAACCTGGTTGTTCTGTAAGGTCCTCCCAGTTATCCGAAGGGAAAGGGCACAGCTAAGGACTTTCATCTCTCCATAGCCCCATCATGAATGTGTGTGCCTGAGTCTGCCTGGAAGCTGCTGAGTTTCCTGAAGAGCGATGCCCCAGGAGGGGCACTGGCATGGGCAGTTTCAGATTTGCCATCTGCTGAGGGTTCAGCTTCTGAACCACCACTAAGCCAGAGGGGTGGTTTCACTGAGGGAAAAAAGAGAGTATGGTATATATGCAAGATAGAGGTGAGGTGCTTCTGGTTGTCCTTTTTCAGCAATAGAGAGCAGAAGACAATGAAGTCAAGAGGAAAGCTGTGAGCTGTGTTGTTGGGCAGTAGAGAGACCTCAGCTGAGTTCAGTGGCTGTCTGGCTCAGTCCCTTACACCAGTTAAGAATGTAACCCAAGAGACATAAAAGGAGTGAGTCAGTCCTTAGCGAATAATTATCCTTTGGAAGATTTTTCTGCATTTCAGAGTTGGATGTGGTAGTTAAGTACACAGGGGTTTTAGTTCTTCTGTACCCTGAAGAGCTGAAATAGGATGGAAAATGATGACAGAACAGAGCAGTTTGTCTCAGCCCCCTTTTTTTCTCTCTCTTTTTTTGTGAAGCAGAGGAGGCTGGCTCAGAACATGTAATACAGTGAAGATCATAGACTCCGCTTCTGCTGTGGCCCCCAGGAACTCGTGCTTCAGCCTTTTGTTGTTCTGGTCAGGCAGCAGCCTACACTCACTCTGCATGGAGAGAAATCACAGGGCCATGTGCAGATACTGGAAGATCAGACTTCAGAAGTTCCCTCCAATGTTTAGGGTGTTGCTGGCTCCAGCAATATTTCCTACGGTTTATACCAGCAATAGTTCTACAAAAGATTATTCTATCTTAAGGATACATTTTGTAGTAAAGAACAAACCAGATCAAAACCAAATCGCATAGAGCGTTACAAAACATTGTGGAAAAAAGGTGTAAAATTACTCTCAGGTCTTAACACTTTGTGGATTCATTTGTGGCAGTGAATTGTATATGTGATTGTCAGCAGTGCCCTTCATTTAGGATTCTGTGTGCTGTACCTGTGTATAGTGAAATGACTACTCCTGCTGCAGAGATCCTCAGCGCTGAGCTAAGAACAAAGTCATTTCCATGTCGTATCCCAGGGCAGGTATAGTAGTGGGAAAGGCTGAGGATGACAAGTGATTCTAAGCTTTCCTTTAAAATAAGGCTCATCAAGCCTTAGTTCAAAAGAATCTGGGGGGGTGGTGGTAGTGGTAATAGCTATTAGAAGACATGGGTTATTCTTTAATACTGCAATACTGTGTGCCTTGGGAATGTATTCCATTCTTTGCACACATCTTAAGAGTAGGTGCATGAGGCTGTTCTCCACATACCTAGTGACACATTTACTAGAGACTCAGACATCCTATCCCAAAGTGCCCAGCACTGATAACTGCCACAGAGAAGAGCCAGGACAAGGTGAACCTCTGGGGCACCTCAAATGCATCAGGTAGAATTTAATGGGGCTTTTCTGTTGCTTAGCTGTAATTTGTAAATCAGCTTCTGATTCTCTAAATTCAGTCCCATTGTTTCATCTTGATTTGTATTTCTCTAGCACCTCATTTAGGCCATGAAAGATTTGCCTGGTGGCTGATTAGAGGAACGTATAGGAAAGCATTGGCTGGAGGGAGAGCAGCATAGGCCCCTCTCCAGGTTCCAGCCTGATTGGGACTTGACCCTTTAGTGCTTTACTGTGTTTTTAGTTTTGATTTCAAAAAGTTTTGATGCTGCTGTTCAGAAAACAGAGCAAAAGCCGATTGTTTTCCCAAATTAGCTCCTCAGATGCACTCCTGGAGCATATTGCTTGCTCTGCCTGCAGGTCAACCGCAAATGCTAAAGCAAATAATACTGTGGGAGCCTGAAAGTGCAAATGCCATTCAGAATAGTCACAGATACTTTGATGTGGGTACTTACTTTAGATTTCCTGCATTTCTTCACTCTAAACATAGTTTTGGCTTTAACCATTTTCACCCAGTCTCTCAGGTCAGATGTCTATGCCATTGAATGACAGCATATAAATGCTGTGCACCTCATGATGTGGTGTGTACTGTACCATAACTTAGGCCACTAGAACCTATAAGGAAGAAGTTGATTTGGGAGAATTCAAATGTCAAATACAAACTAGGGAGTTTGGAGCTCTGGCATTAATTTGCTTGATTATAGAGACAGTTGCCAGTAATTCAAACCTCCATACTCAGAAAATTAAGTACTTAACTCTGGATTTTGAGTTTGGCACATAAGCAGCTTGAGCCAGCACGAGAGGCTTGTTATGACAGAGAAGTTAGGGATAAAGGAATGGGAAATGCCTTGTTTTAAGGATATTATTATGCTTTTGTAGTGGAGAAATTGCAGATATTTGCCTTCCCTCACCTTGCACCATATTATCTCTCTACTGAGCTGGTTAAAAACATACTGTAAACCTATCTGTGCAGCAAAAAGGATGATATCTAAAATGTTATTAATAGCATATGTGCGCCAATTCTTGACATGTTCTTGCCAGCACTACAGTATTCGTTAATATCTCCCATACTGTAGGTATTATTCTCTCTTTTTCTCCCTCTGAAGGAACAGTCTCTTTTCTTACTTCATGCACCATGAATATTTATCATCCACATACTTATTGCTTCCTTTTGGCAACCGTACTTCCAAGTTGCACTAGCCAGATGGATTGGGATGGTCTTTAAAAATACCGTGCAGGACATAAGAGAATTGGAAAACCCAAAGCACAAAGACAATGCCAAAGAGCCCCAGAGCCTTCCTTTTTTATTTCATTAGTTCTCTCCTTCTTACCACCTGTGTGAAAGCAGGAATAATGCGTCTGTAGAAAATGGATGAGTGCTCTTCCAGCTCTGAGTGCAATCCTACCGTAGCTAGATATTTCTACCTTAGTGGTCAGCAGTGCAAAGCTTGATGTGGGCACTTGAATTGTCTCCTTGTTGTCCACCTTCCCCCCCTAAATCTCCCTCATCCTGGTGTCCTAACTGGACTGATGCCTGCTACAGTGCCAGTGCACATGTGCCCAACTGCAAAACCCAGTAGCTCTGTTTGGAATCTCTTCTCTCCAACTATAGAGGCAACAAAATCAAGGTTGTTTTGGGTAAATAGTAGGATTTACAAAAGAGGATGTTGAAAAACCACAAGGAGAGTGTAAGAATGACCCAACAGAGTCATTGTGGCTCAAGCCCAACTGTGGGGCAAAGCTCTTTGATTACTCTGAAACCCTCTAGAGCTAAATGTGAAAGACACACAAAGTAGTGCGTGGCTGACATGGTTTGGTGTGAACATGGTGTGAAGGAGGATGTGGAACAAGTCAGTAGCCCCAGAAACAGTCCAGTTTGGAAGGGGACACACAGGTAGGATAAAAGGACCATAGTCCACAGTGGGGGGAAGAAGTCTCATGTAGACTCAATATCCAAAAAGTGGAATATCTCCATATGAATATGAATATCCACAAAGTTGAAAACAATGTGGAATATAAGCTAAAAAAAATCATGAAGGGAGAGAGGGAAAAAGGGGCACAGTGAATGCACCAGCATAAGAAGCTTGGTGGAAGTCAGGGGGAAATAAAGTACTTCTGCTTTGCTTTCAACCTGTGCTATCATCAGGTGCCAATTTCACTGGCCAGTTTCAGTGGGTGGCTCTTACCTTTTACTGCAATAACCAGAGAACAGCAGTTAATAAACACACTATCCATTACTTTATGGGTTTCCATTGTAGCCTCTCGCAGTTATTTCCCCTCAGAGATGAATCCTAGTCTACTGAATCTCTCTCTGTCTGGAAACCACTCTGTATTTCTGGCCATCCTCATCTTGCTTTATTTGATCTCTGGCTCCTTTTGTGATTGGAGGGCCGAGGAGAAGAAAGGACAGATAGACCAGAACTGCATTCTGTGTTATGAATATTCATTGCTATATTGATCCCTTCTATTCCTTCGTAATCCTTCTCAGTTATTGAGAGGTCAGTTACACCCTCACCTCTTACAGTAATGCTGAAGAACAATTTTTGACTGAGTCAAAAAACCCCTGCCAAACCCCAAACCCAAAAACCACAACCCATGAAAAGCTATTGCTTTGATTCTGGGGAAAATATTATGTGTTGAAAACGTTTCCTACAGGAATGCTGATCACCTCTCCATTTCTTTAAAAAGGAAAAAAGAAAGGAAAAAGCCAGCAGTTAATTAAATGGCATTATGTCTGCAGCCCACAGGAAAGATGCATAGCAACAAGGAGAGGAGAGTCTGATCCAGAACATACCACATGAGGTGTCTGCTTTGTCCATAAGAGACTTGGACAGAAATTAAAGCACCTGTGTGGCAGTTAATAATGAAGGATAGATTTCATAGCAGTGGAAACAGGCCTAAACTATTTAGTTCCTAACATTTCAGGAAGTGTTTGGATATAGATTTTTGGCTGAGGTGTGGTCTGGAACAGTTGCCAGCTTTGGCTTTTTTCTTGTGTTTCAAGGCATTTGGGTTCTGGTTTGCTGTAGACATAGTAGACATGCATATACTACAAGGACAAGCAAAATGAATGAGAGTGTGTGTATTGAGAGATTGTATATAATGAAAATTTGATGGTGACCTGAAATTCATAGTAAATATTCAAAAGTATATGTTCCATATTTTTCCCGGAGTTACAAAAAACCACGTACAACTTTTACAAAATCTGGAGTAATGCAGAGAAAGTACTCAGGGTAATTATTTTTTATATTAAAATATGTATTTGCCTGTGTGTTCTGTCACCTGGTTTATCATACAATAGTTTGGGTTGGAAGGGACCTTCAAGCTCACCCAGTTCCAAACTCCTGCCATGGGGCAGGGACACCTTCCACTCGACCAGGTTGCTCCAAGCCCCATCCAGCCTGGCCTTGAACACTGCCAGGGATGGGGCAAGCCACAGCTTCTTTGGGTAAGCTGTTGTTTGAACATGTGCAGTTATTCTGGTCAGCTGTGTGTTAGGCAACTGTCTTCTCCTGTGATGTCTTTGAAAAATTGTGTTCTTGCTACTTACCCCAAAACCAATGCAGGTTTCTCTCCCAGGATACACAACGCAGTCCAGAGTAGTTGATTATCTTCTGAGATGCAGTGTCCAGTACATAGCCTCTGATGGGTACACTCCCACATACTCAGTCTGGAACCTCAGGATCTAAAAAAAAGAGCCTCTTCTCATGGACTGAAGACTATGTGTTATTTAAGAAGGAGTAGAAATAAAGTCAAACACACATTCCCCTGATTAAGGGGGCAGATGGGATGAACTGGGGGAAAGAGCGAGCCATAGTCTGTTGGTTTTCTCCCATGTGGGAAGCTGCTCAACAGTCGGAATGCTTTGAAGTGTGTGAAGATCACCACGGGGAGTGAAGACATTCTTACTCTCCCAAACTCTATCAATAGAATAAATACCTGTTACTGTGTTCCTAGTAGTAAAACTGGGAAGGAGGAGTAGGTATCAGACAGTCAGGGGCATGTGCATTTGTTTGTGTGTATGTGAGATAGAGAGTATGGGAAGAAGGAACCTTAGTTCTCTTCCCTTCAGGAAGATTACCATGATTAGAAGTGCCTGTGTGGACAGAGGGAGAGGATGCTCATATTACTCCTTGTCCCTTTGTTATCCTCCCACCCAATAATCAAATATCCTCCTTTCTTTTCACCCAGTCAAACACTTCCAAACATCTTCAAGCCTCCAAATTCTCTGCCATCTAATCCCTAATCCATCTTAAAATCCCCTCTTAGATCTCCCAGTTCCTCCTATAGAAAACTTCCCTGATTATGCAGCTGTGTACCTAGACACTGCCTGGGCAGATGCACTCCTCATGTCTGTTCCCATGCCTGCTTTTTCTCTTGCTCATGGGGTGATTTCTATAAGCTGAACACCAGTTGCACATATCAAAACAGAGCTCAGAAAAAAAGAGATGACAACAGGGACATGTGCAGACTAAAATATATGTGCTGTAGCTCAGTGTTGTGAAAAATGGCTTCCTCCTCATGGGGCTCAACTTTGCATTCAACATCTGCTAGGCTACTTAGCTCTTCGGTGGATACTTTGTCATTGCTTCACCAAAAAGGGTGTCTTAGCATGAAACTGGGCTATCTTACATAGCCTGATATTTGTCTGATATTTCTACCTCCTTTCTGGCAGCCTGCAGCCTAGGCTCTTTTTGAACTACAGGTTATGTCTGTATCTTCCTGTTTAACAGCCCCTTGTGGATTTCCATTAACTTGTTTCATTGTATTTTAAAGCCCTTTCATATTTTAACATCTACAGCATGCTGAGGGAGGGAGTTCCATGGTTTTTCCTAAGATGGAAAGCCACTTCAGTGAGATGTGCAAGCTTGGCTTCAATGGTGACACTAGAGCTGCGACTACAGTGAATATATGGGGGGATGCCACGTTCAGCCTTGGCAATTTGTAGACTATGAAATCACTTTCACAGGACACAGAGCTGGTAAGTGCCAATTGTTAAACAAGAGACATATGTCACAATCTTGTGTGAAAAAATTTCCCTGTGGCTTAATATTTACTGTGTTTACTTAATATTTACTGTACCTGCGCTGTCGCCCAGGTACACTTGGCTAACTCCAGAGGCTTGTTGTTGAAGGAGAGCAAGTAGGTATCTTCCAAAAAAGAGACTGGGAAGAGGAAATATCGGCTCAAGGCATAGCTCAAAAATCTCATCTCTGGTGGGGTAGTGCAGCCATATAGTTGCTTCTTAAATAATGGTACAAAAGTGGCTTTTGTCAGTTACTTGGAGAATGTAGCCACCTCATCAAGCATGGGTGAAGCTAATAAAAAGGGAGGAGTGGGTTATGCTGGAATTCCTCAAAAATCCCTGCAAATATTTGTTTTATTGCATTTCGGATGAATGCCTTTTAAAGTTCTCCGCTTGACTGCCCAGAGCATTTCTGTCCTCCAGCCCCTCAAATAACAGCTCAGATAGAGAAGTTAGTCCTTGAAAATCCTGTTCTTTTTTTTCTTTTGAGGGAAAACGTGAAGACAAACAACTGCCTTGGATAAGCTTCTCCTTATCTTCATCTTGTAAAACTCCTCCAGGAAAGCTAATTAGAATATATAAGACAGGGTGAAAGAAGCACCAGAAAAGGAAAGGAAAGAGAGAACATGTAACCCACAGGCAGTCAAAGGAAAGTCCTGGCCTTTATAGTTCCCGTCAGCAGCAGGAGAAGCCTGGAAAAGGTTGCACAGCATAATCCATGGCTCTGTGATTCATTACTTTGAGGGGAGGTTTAACATAGCACAGGAAGCTGTGAGCAGCCCTAGCATCTCAGTGCCTGGGACAGAGCTCCTTGGTCTCGTGGTGGGTGGATGGCACTTCAGGATCAGTCTTTCTCAGGGGGTAGACTTAGGCTTTAGGCACCCAAATTTCCCTTTAAAACGAACCAAACCAAGCCCCAAACCACTGGAAGGGCTGCAGCCTCCCTCCTGCATCCATCCCCCGGCATGGCTCCCAGGGCCTGGGTCCGTGCAGCAGCAGTGGGGAATCATGGCATTCAGTGAAAGAAGAAGGTTACTAATAAAACAAAAATGGTTTTTATTATGAGTGCTGTCAGCAGCGCGGTGATAACAGCAGTATGTGTTTGTGGGCCTTCCTCCAGGACATTTTTGTGTGGCGTCAGCAGCTTTCTGTTGAGTTTCCTGACTGGCAATTAGGTGAGGTGCGATTGCACTGTGGTATTATTTCCATCTGCCTCTTTGAAACCTTGGGTAGATTGCACCTCCTTGGCTGGAGCAGCTCTGCTCCAGAGACAGGCTGAGTGAGCTGGGCTGGTTCATCCTGAAGAAGGGAAAATGATCATCTTGCTGCAAGGGTGACTCTGGAAGAAGTCACTCAGAATCTTGTTGGATGCCTGAGAGCTCCCAGCACTGGGGACCTCTCTAGTCCTTGCCAAGGAGGGCAGAAGGTAGGCTTCAGTGGACAGATCCCCAGGGAAGATCAATCACCATCTTCTTCTTTCCCTCATCTCACAAGATCCTCACCTCCCTCCCAGATCTAAAGCATGTTTATTTTAAAAGAAGGTACTGAAGAAAACATTTTCCCCTTTATTTACCTGCCAGGATCCAACTCCCAGGCTTTGCCTTTCTCCTGCTGATGTGTCAGGCAGTAGGAGGTGTGAGCGTGGGCAAGCCATTAATACTGTGGTGCTTCTGTTTTCCCTCTTGTGTGAAAAGGCCATAGCAATCCTTACCTAACTTATGGTGCACTGGGGGGCTTATTAATTGCCAAGGACTTTAAAATCATAGATCATAGAATAGTTAGGGTTGGAAAGGACCTTAAGATCATCCAGTTCCAACCCCCCTGCCATGGGCAGGGACACCTCGCACTAATCTTTGGCAATGTGGTGCTATCCCATATCACTGCAGAGTGTTGTAAAGAAAGTGATGTGGTGATCTTGGTCACCGTCTGCTGAAGCAGTAACAAGCCTTCCTCTCTCATTTTTGTGGCTTTGTTTCCTGCTTTCTTTTTTAGTTCTTTCTTTATTCAGTCTCAAGTTCCTGCAGTGCTTTGTAGCCCTCTTTTCAACTTGAAAATTTTCCATTTTAGGTTATCTTTTGTAGTCTCTGCTTTAGCCCATACTCGGATTCAAGTGCACCGAGTCTCCTCCAGTTCCATAAACACTCTGCCTTGCCTATTAATTACCACAGTGGAGCTTGTCAGGCTGCCAGAGAGACCCCAGCCCTGGTGATGTAGCCCCCTTGCAGTAACCCAGCAGTAACATCCGCAAAGAATTCCCCTCTGCTAGTGAGCCATGGTGACCTCCCCTTCCTGAAGCCACTCTGGCTATTCACAGTTCATCTGCGCTTTTCCAAATGTTCTCCCTTTTGACTCTTAAAAGAGTTTCAAAGGCTTTTGCTCACAACTCATGTCAAACTGACTAGTGTGTAGTTTCCTACTATGTCTCTATAGGTCCACTTTTAAAGTTACAGCACTGTGTATTAGTCATCCTTTTTCCTCCGAGACCCCTCCTGAACTCAGTAAACTCATGAAAACATCTACCAAAGTCTCTCCAGTTCCTGCTGCTGTTCTATTCAGTATCCTCTGATGTCCTTGGCACCAGGGACCCAAACCCTGGTCCTGTGGAAGGTCACCAGGCGCATGTCTCATCTTTGTCACAGCCCTGGAGTTCAGACAGTATCTGGAGGTGCCAGAGGAGTTATTCTGGCTTTATACAACTGTTAATACCTCAAAGTCTGTCCAGATTACATTGGAAATAATATTTCAGATATTTTAAGCAGCAGCAGCCTCTGGAGAGGTGCAGTGATTTATTTACTCAGGGCATCTACAACTGTATCAGAAGGCAACAGCTAAAGATCAGTTCCTTACCAGGATTCCAATGTTACTTTTTCTGTCCAAGTAATTAATCCTCTCTTGTAATTATTTACATCCCTGACAACTTGAATTCTGTCCTTTGGTGACATCAAAAGGAGGGCAAAAAAAAGACACAAAATCATTGTCCCCTTAGATCATTGTAGGTTATTTGATTTCTCTTCCTCTGGATTTTTCTGTAGCCTGTTCCCACATCCACTGTGAATTGCCTGAGTTTATTATATGTGATTTTGAAATAATCACCAGTCCTATAATATCCCAGTCCTATAATCCCCAACACAAGAGGGACGTGGAGCTGTTGGAGCGAATCCAGAGGAGGCCACGGAGATGCTGCGAGGGCTGGAGCAGCTCTGCTCTGGAGCCAGGCTGAGAGAGCTGGGCTGG